>JARCZZ010021234.1:0-28744 GCA_030323915.1 Brotogeris chrysoptera | reverse complement strand
ACGGAGAGCAGAGACCCGGAAGGGTGTGGTGGTGGTGGACTGGGGGTGCACGGCATGGTCAGGTTTTTGGTATTGGGTGGTTTGCTGCTGGGGGGTGCACTGGTTGGGTCGGGCTTGGTGAGCAGTTGTATTCTTTTTCCTTGTATTTCTCTTGTATTATTATTATTGATGGTAGCAGTAGCGATTTGTGCTATACCTTAGTTACTAAACTGTTCTTATCTCAACCTGTGCGAGTTGCATTTTTTTTTTTTTTCGATTCTCCTCTCCATCCCCCTGGGACTGGGAGAAGAAAGAGAAGGGAGTGAGTGAGTGAGTGAGTAAAACTTCGTGAGTTATTAGCCTGGGTGAGGCTTAAGCCACAACAGTAATCTTACAAAAAATATTGCAGATTGCCTCAATACTAATTACTTTCTGCACATCAGATTGTGCACTGTAAATCGGCCTTGCTTTTCAAAGTTCCAAATCAGAAGCTATAAAAAGACAATCTTCCAGTCAACTGTGTAGAAGGATGGTTGCTTCCAGTATCTTACCTCTCAATTCTCCTGGAAGCGATTTGTCTATGTAAATAATTCCCCCTAATTGGAATGCCATCTGTTAGGTTAACCAGTGATTCGTCACTGACAGTGCATATATTTATGCTTAGTATGTCCCAGCTTTTGTGATTATCTGTGGTGAAATAAGTATTTTAAGGAACCTGAACAAGATCAGACTTCAATGAATGCTTCTGTTACCAACAAAGAGCTACATAGCTCTGCAGATCAATGTGAGTTTTGAGAATTCACTGAAACAATGGCTGAATGAAGGGGAAATTCATGACAGTATAAAAGTTCCCCTTTGCATTTTATTATTGTACTATGACCAGGTAAGATGGAGTCTTGGGTGATGTGGTCTAGTGTGTGGTGTGTCCCTGCCCACGGCAGGGGTGGTTGGAACTAGATGATATTAATTAAGGTACTTTACATCCCTAGCTATTCTGATTCTATGACAACAGACTCTAAGTATAACCATATGAAAAAGGAGCCATTGCGAAGAGCAATAGGTAGTGGTCTAGTGGCAGCCAGACATTCCTCCTAGTGATTTTGTTGGTATGAACTGCTTGTCTTTGTTCTGGGTCCACTTTCACCGTAAGTACCTGCTTAGCTGTTTGGTGCTGGAGCAAGAGATAGGACTGCTGCAATTTGCTGTCAGCATGCTGATTGAAGATCATGCCTTACTTTTCCCCTTTCTTGCATAGCTAAAGCCAGAGAAACATCACAGAGAGGCAAACTGAGTGGATGAGTCCATGATGTTATGGTAATGAACTGAAGTCTGACGACTTTTTACATCCCACTGTTTGGCTTTCCTATGTGACCACACCAGCACATACATGATCTGTTGTTTTGGATTATCTTAAAAAAATCTGCAAAGCATCTCCTACCTTAAATATGTACAAAAGGCTGACCTCAGTGAACATTTCTGGAATTGCAAGAACAGTTCTGACTGACTATTGATGGTGTCCTGTCTATGGGCAACCAGATGTCTGGTTTGTTTTTGACCAGCAGCCACCTGGGGAGTCCTTGGGTTATTAATTAAATAATAATTGAAGCATGCAGGTAATATTTAACAATTTGTCTAGGCACAGTAGGAGCTACCTGGGAGAATCTCCAAGACCAAGTTAGCCAAATATTTTCATGTAAAGTGAGAGGAAATTAAGTTAATCTTGTCTCTTAAGTAAGTCAGCCTGTTGTTTCGTCTGTGCAGAAAGTAGCTGTGGAGTTCCTGGACCACCCAGGGAACTCATGACTAAATGCTGTGCATGTGCACAGAAGCACGGCCCTGACACCCACCCAAACCAAGTTATACCTGTAGGACAGCTGAATTCTTTTGTCACAGTTACATGAACTGTGCAGCTCTTGCCACATGGGATTGAGTGTTATGAAGGATGCTAAAATGATAATCTCTCCCCAAGAAATTATTTTGTCTTCATTCCTCATTTGAAAGAATTTGCTTATTTCTACACCCCTGAAAAGCCTGGAGGTGACTCTGAATGTAGCTTTGAGGGTTCACTGCACTTTGTTTAGTGTGTATATTTTGGTATTGTGAAGATCTGATTTACATCTTGCACCTATTATAATTCTGTTTAAAATCCTGAACTGTAAACTAGCCTGCAGAGCTGGGGCACATAAAAAGAAATTACAGGCTTGCCCATACACAGATCTACTGGAGGAAATACTCTTCCAAAAGAAAGAAATGGTGTCAGTCACCATTAATTGAAACTGGCTGTGAGGTTCTGATTTAGCACAAGGAAAAAAAAATTACTGACCTTGAGCATAATTAATCATTGGAATGTGTTTCTCCGGGAGACTGTAAACTGCAGAATCTATGTCCTTGGAGGTTTTCACAGCCCAACTGGAAAAAGTCCTGGACAACCTGCTTTAATTCAGTGTTGACTGTATTCTGGGTGAAAGATTGGATGTGAGGATCTCTTGAAGTCCTTTCCAGCTCACATATTCTATGATTCTGTGATTCTGTGGGAATCTAAGAACATAAACAACTGAAGCAAGGAGATAGCCATCTACAGATATGGAAGATTTTTTTAATAGGCTGTATCTAACTTTTTTCCCACACGCTTTATTTTAAAATGGCAGCAAATATTTCTATGGATTCTCTGTTACAGCCATAATTGACTATTGACTAGAATATTCTATGCAGTAGTTCTTTTATATTACTAGAGTGGAAGAATTGGTTTAGTCCTTTTTAAAGTACATTCCCACACTGTACACAATGTCATTTGGTTAAGATGAAAAATAAAAATTAAGAACATCCATCAAAAAGGACAGAAAAGGGCCATAGAAAGTGAAAATAATGCTGTGAAAAGGTTTAGCCTCTGTTTATTTTGCCTACTTCACTACAGCATCTTCTTCACAAGTGGTTTCCATGTAATAGAGTTACTTCTGAAAAAACTTGGAATAACATTATGGTGAATCTAGTTCAAACAGGAGTTTTTTATCTACTTTACAGGGCAGGATCAGGTCCATAAATCATAGCAACTCTGGTCTGAAGGGAAAAAGATTTTCCAAAGTCATGCACATTTCTAACAAGTGAATTGCCTGAGGAAGGTATTTATGAAAACAGTAACCGAAAGTGTAAGCCAGGAGAAATCTTCTGGTGGAATTAGGGTAATATATCAAAGTGACAGAAATAAGACAGTAGGGTTTCTTTTAATCAGCAAGTTCTGTGTAATTAAATGTGGTGTAACCAAAGAATTCTTTTACTCTAAAGAAATGAAAATACAGATGTGTTTACATATTTGCAATCATACATCTTTGGTAAGACTGAAAAATAAAATTCCATGGAAGGGAAAAGTGGCTTTATTTTCTTAATGGGTAAAGTATAAAGCCACAGCTTTTTTCAGTGTGTGTTAGGACCAGTCAAATCTCTTAGGACTTCACTGATTACAAAGCAAAACAACTTAGAGAGGCAGCATATTTAACTTACTAGGCCGTGTAAGTCAGAAGCAGAGCCAGGAATATCTGGGAATATTCCTATGTATTTGCTAATGATATTGCCATTCACAATGTTCAGTGTGAAATAAACAAAACTGGTGAAATATTTCACAGCTCTTGAAACCCAGGAACACACATGAAGAAAAAGGGATTTCTTCAAAGCAATAAAAATGCTGTGATTTGAATCATTGCTATTAAAATCTGAATAGTTCAATCCTGAGAGCTAAAAGGCTGTATGGTAGGATAGCAAGCACTGCAGCAGGTGGGTAAAATAGATGTCTGAATTTTTATAGCATGCAGTCTTGAAGCCAACACAATTACTGAGGATGTTTTAAATATAGCTGCTTGAGTTGATTCATATGCAGTGCAGAAAGTTGATTCATGTCAGGAGTTAGCGTGTGATATTCACATATTTGAATTTTTGCTAAAACAAACAAACCAGCAAAAACATTTCTGTATTCAATACAAAGTCATCTTCCATGGGATCCTTAGCTTGTAAATCACCTTGACATATGCTTGGCCCTGAAATGCCATCTGATTTCTGCAAAGTTCTGATTATATTTCACTTCACATTCTTCTGTTCTTTCAAGGATAATCATTTAACCCTGTTTAAAATAATTTGGGTCAAAATTCAGAACTATTTTTTTCAAGGTATATCCCCAAGACAATAATAATTCAGTCTGAAGACTGACAAAGATTTAACTCCTTCCAATTTAGCTTGCTTACATCAAAGACAACTGGCTTTCTACGTTGCTACTAAGTAACCTTCTCCTTTCTTAAATTTTACCTTTGCAGCTGTGTCTCTGTCTCATTTTCTGTCCACTGACTTGATTTATAATGACAAAAGAAAAGGGAGATAGATACACAACATTTTTACACTGATTCATAGGTAAAAATACCAAATGGTTTAGTGCCATCTCCTAAGGGCTGAAGTCATTCACCTTTACTTATCTCTTAGGTCTATTTGCTGAGTGAGATACCAGCTGGGGGAAATAATGGTGAGAATGTGAGGTAATACAGATCATAAGGTAGAAAAAGTCTGGGAAGCTAGTGACATTGTTCTGTAATCTGACCGCTGGTTCAGAATGCTGTTGTTTAAGAGTAGTGATGGATAGCTTTGTCTAACATCTAAACTTGTGCTTTCTCCATATATTTATAAAGCTGTTGACTTGAATTTATGATATTATCAGCTTTTGGTTGCCTAAAAGCAAACTAAATTGTTCCTGATGAAGAATCTTGAAGTTTACATCTCACTGGATTAAAAATGCCTTTGGGAATGCCCAGGAATATAAAGCTGGTGTTCTCTCTTAATGTTTGTTCCTTGGAAGTTTCTTTGAAACTGAATAAATCCACCAGTTAGCATGCTTAATGCACAACTATATTTCCTAGTGTCTTTGGATTACTATTTGCCAGGATTTTCATAGACTGAAGTTTTAGGATACTCATTTTTAAAAAAAATCAGACTTCTTGGAATAAAAACTTAAGGTTTCCCAAGTATGAGCAGCAATATCTGCTATCAGATATTAATTTCATTAACTCTCTACATTCCCTCTGGGTGTACTTGATGAATGCTGAAAGAACACTTCTACAGCTTTTATTTAAGAGATTTTGTCCCCATCAGAAAATTCTGTAATTGGGTTTGGAGCATTCTGCACTTGGCCTTGGATATATGACGGGAAAAATGTCAAACTTCAGGTCTTGATTTGAAGGCAGTGTGATCAGGTCTATCAGAAGCCCTAGAAAAGTTGAATTCCCAGTTGTATATGAGTATTAGTGGCAGTTGAATATTTTAAAAAATCTATTTCATGACACAATAAAGACTATAGGTTTTATATTATGTTTTGAGTCACCATTGTGAATCACTGCAGCTTTTTGTTTTCACCTGTGCACTTCCCACAGTAAGTTAATTATAGTACTCAATGTATTCATTTAGGTTGCTGTATGACAGCTTTGTTTGTACTCAGATTTTTTAGTACTGGTATTTAGCAGTAGGTTTTTTTAGTTTCATCCAAAATTTGCTTTCTGAGTGAAAGTGTCCTGGACAAAAGGACTCACGCTGAATCCAATTGTGATCAGGATGTAACAGTTCATGAAAATTTTCCCCATCATCTTCAGGGTAAAATGCTGATGTGATATTTATGGGTCATAATCCACTTTTGCACAAAAGTTACCTTACCAGAAATTACAGCTTTATAGTATGATTTGAAACCACAAGGGAGTCCTGATGCTTCTCACTTCTGACTATCTACTTGGAATCAGCTTCCCTTTAAATACAGACTCAGGACAAAAAGCCATAAAAGTATCACATCACCACCTGAAGGATCAAATTCACTATCTGGTCTGAGAAGTCTTCTAGCAGGCTCAAGTAAATTGCCTACTAAACCTCTCTGAGACTAGTAAAAATCCAAAGCATTGCATTATATGATCTGTATTTAGATCCTAGTGGTAGAAACAGGAGTGATGCTATAAATGGGGAAGAAAAAATAAAGTAGTAAGAGAAAACCCAGCATGGTGATTTGTGTGCCTGAAGTTATAGCTGATCTAAAACCATAGATTTCCTTGAATAATTCTGGCAGTAACATTTCACCATTTCAATCTCTGCTTTAAATCTGAAGATTTTTCTTTCTTAAAAGACCTTTCTGTTTTAGTGTCTGCTAGTGATGAATTTCTGCTTATTTGATTTAAATAATGTCATATCCATTTTCCTAATTTTATTTGCATTGAATATCTTATTCATGGGAAAATTCATGACTCTGAGATACATTTTAGTAGGATACCTGCAGGCTACAGTAATGCTTTTAAAACTTAAATCTGAGTTGAAACATTTTAAAGCTATCAAACATACACAGTGTCTTCAGTGTTGGCTGTTATTCCTCCTGTTAGTTACATTATGCTGACACATCATGCAAGAAACATGCAATAATGAGTTGGCTTCAGTTAAATAACTGAAACAAAATTTATTCTCACTAGTCAACAAAACTTCATCTTAAATTTCATTTTTTAAAGAAATGTTGTTTCACCCTCTGAAAGCAAGTTGGCTTTCACTAAGACACATTGTAAGACAGTCTTCAAAAGCTTGTTTTCATTAACTGTCACATTCATCAGAAGAGTAGGTGCTTGTTGAATGTATTTCCACCATATGTTATGCCAGAGGCTTGTTGAATGTCTAGGAAGGGTGAGGTCTTGTTTACTTATTTAGGAAAGCTTATGTATACCCTCAAACACAGACAATAAAAAAACATAGACAAGGTAAAAAGAGGTTCGCTTCATTGTCTGGCACTTCACCAGCAATTATTGTTAGGAAAGTCTGTGGTTCCTTAACATATCAGCATTAACATTTTGTTTGTTTGTTTTATTTTTTTTCTCATGTTGCTGTGTGAAATAAAACAGAGAAAGCAAAAATTACCAGTGGAAATTCAAACCCTTTATTGTAAGAATAATAACTGTGTATCCAATTCAGAGCTTTATTAAAGTGGCATTCAGAAGAAGGTGGTGAGATGAATTCTCTATGCAGTCTCTTGCTCCCATGTGCACCCTAATCTGGTTGAATATTACCATGCAGTCTTTTTATACATGCGTGGTGGCTTGTGACACCAAGTTGTGGAAATCAGACTTTAGAAGGCTCTTGATGATAATGCAGTTAGGACCACTCCAGTAGGGACTGAAACTCGAAATCAACAACAAAATAAAGGGGGAAGGGAAGAATATTAAATATCCTGACAAAATTCTCCCTTCCTACATTCATTCCTCCCAGAATTAAATTTGGGATTTTTCCCTGATGTTCCAGTTTTTCACTCAACTCCAAAATTAATTTCTAAATTCCAGGAATTTGTCAACATACCTGTACAAATACTTTGACCAGTCATGTTTGCAGCATGCAAACCTTCTCTGCGGCTTTATATGCCTAATTTTTTTCTGCCTGACATTGTCCTCTGTGAAATTTTAAGATGCAGCTTGCTATTTATAATTGCCTGTCAGATTTTGTGTATTGGAACCGTCTTGAATTGTTCTCCAACTCTGTATCAGTATGGCCAAGTACAGATATGTAAACCTAGGTGAGGTTTTTCATGTATTTCAGTATGATTATAATCTGTCACAGAGCTGCTTACCTTTTTTTTCCCCACAGCTGTTCCTCTGCCAGGAAAAGTTCAGACTCTTTTTCCATGGTTTTCACATCAGCAACTACTCTCTAACTGGGTCCTCAATACAGTCTGTTTCCAGTCTGCCATTTGTCATCACAAAATCAGGAAAAGAGAGTAGATTAAATGCAGTGCCCTGTCTTGGTTTATGGCTTATCCAGTTTATTGCACAGGTAAGTAATTCACACAGAGAAATCCCAGGGTAAAGATATATATTTTATGAGTCCCCTTTCTGAGAGTCCTTTAAAAAATCCTTTCATCAGATTGCTTTCTTATGCTATTTTTGTCAGAGGCAACAGCAAAGTCTACATGCTCTACTGTATTCAGGCATAAAAAAATCACAAAGTACAATCTAAGCACAGAAATGTGGCCCATGCAGACTTCCACATTCCCCAAAGCTTGACATTCTATTAATGTATATAAATTCACATCACACATTAATCTTTATAGGTGCTCACATCTTCTGGGAACATTTCATGAGATTAATTTTCAATATAAGGCAATATAGGAATGGCATCAGCTTGAGGTTTAGGTTTTGGGTTGTTTTTTTTTTTTTATTATAGCAGTTTATAATGAATCTTATTAAAAGTTTGGTTCTCATATAACCTTTATTACTCCCTTTTTTCTATGGTAAAATAATGCATAGTAATTTCCCTTCTATTATTGCCCTCCATGATCTGACCTTCAAATGTCAGACTTGCTGCTTTTTGATCATGCATATAATATGCACCTTGACTCACTTATGTGGAGCTATATCGGACAAAGGTCCTTTCATAATTCAAACCTTGGGTGAAGTCATTATATTATATCCATCATTTACACCTAAAGAGCAGATATTTTAGTGAAACTTAGCATCTTTATTACTGTAAAATGAAAGTGACATACAAAAAATGCAGCTTAAACCACAGAAGAAAAAAAGTAATATATGCTCCTTTTCAGAGACTAGTGGTTGTGCAAAATCACCCTAGATTGTTTAGACACAAAAGTAATTGTCTCACAACACACGTCAGTGTTCAGGCTGTATTTTATTTCATGCTAGAAGTGTAGAACTGGTTCAATGATGGCATAACATACTTAGCACCCCTAACCTCTTCAATTATTGCATGTTAACATAAAAAAAAAGAAACAGAAAAGGACTTCTTCCTTACATAATTATTTAGTACCTGTGTCTACAAATTATTAAGTATCAGATGTCTTTTAATTTGCTTCCTTATCAGTGGCATTTCTCTGTACCAGTACTCATTTTTTCATAACTCAGTAGGAAATATTCATTTGTTCCCAGGGTCAGTCAGCATAATGTTGTTTCAGATATTGAAAACTGGAAGACATTTAAGATAGATGGCTAACAAAGGAAGCTGATGCATAAAATCCATTTTTATGAGGAACTGGGTATTTTCAGGGCCAATAAAGTCTGTATGGAGCTCTCTAAATCAGGAACATTCAAAAAGAGAGCTTAAGCGGCCTCATTTTTTTCTCCCATTTAGCTATCTAGATCACAAATTGCATACTTTATTGAAGCCAGATGAGTAACATAGACCTAATAGGGGTATGAATAAAACTCAGGTCTTGCAATGATTTAGATTTGTTAGAATTTGAATTATTGCTATTATTTACCCTAGAATTTCTGTACAAGTGAAATCTGTTCCATGAAAGCTTGGAAGTTACATTTTCTTTCATCATGATGGAATATTAAGAACTTTCACAAGAAAGTACTCCCAGGGGGACAAAACAATGCCTTAAGGTACATGATCAGAGTTGCACTCTTTTCTTGATGTCAGAAAAAGAAAGAAGCAAAACTTTTCCAATTCCAGGTGCTGGGAAGATTGACCACGTTATTTTCTTGATAGAGAAATTTTACTCTTTATTTTTTTACACAACTTTACTATGGAAAATTTCTCTCATGTAAAAGTTCTTGAGCATCACCACACTTTGCATACTGCAATACCCGACAAATGAAATGACTAACCAGAAGATTTTTCTTCTTTTTTTTTTTTCCTTTTTTTTTTTTTTTAAAGTCAAACAGGTTAATAGATATGTTCTATTAAGAACTGGAGTGCCTTGGGATGAAGCTATGTGATGGGGTAGAAATACCAGTTTCTGAGTGATTTGAGGTCATTTCCGTATAGGAAAGAATCTCGTCTGTTCACCACAAGACAAAGTGATCATCTTTACTTTCCAGTGAAACCAAGATATCCAGATTTCTTGGTATCTGAAGCATTGTGATATGCTTCAGAGAACCTCTTGCTGAAGGTGACTGGAAGCAAAGGACTGAAATGGGCATCACACAATGCCTATTCACTACTCAGTAGTCTCTGGTTTCAAGGTAACTAGCATTGGACAGGATTTCACAAGAAACTCCCTGGAGTATATCCAACTGATTCAATGCATATGTCCGCTGAGGTGTAATACTCTCCTTCAACCTGTTTTGTCCCAGTGTTAGTTGTTATGGTTCCTTTTTTTTTTTCACCTGAAATTCTTCCATAGCCAGGAACTGCTATTAAAGTTGGGTTTTGCTCTCTCTCCCCACTTTCAATATGAACTTTTTTAAAAAGGAAAAGGACAAATATTTGTTAAGAAGCTAATTTATTTTGAAAGCATTGGGTATAATTTTTCACTTCTATAATGTTTATTCTTCATGTTATTAAACATTTTTTTTTTTACATCACTTCAACTAATTACATGGTTGGATTAATGGGTTGCATTAAGAGTTATTGTTAGTTTTGTGACTGATGATTGGTTCCTTTTTCTCTCAGGAAGGTAACTGTGATTCATTTTATCTGAATTTTTACCATTTCTTTTCAAACATTTGTGTGCACCTGAATCATAATAGACATGTCATTACTCAGTTTGTGGCATATTTATGCTTGGGGAGGACTATGGTACCCCAGTGGTTTAAGATTTCACAGAATTAATAAACTTGTAGGCAAGAAAGGATCTGTAATTAGTGCTTTTGTCAGAAAGCTTTCTACTAGAATGGTAACCTTAAGCAAAACGTGAGAGCAAGAGAGTCCAGATGTATAGCCTTAAACTGCCATGAAGAACTCAACTGTATAAAAGCTTTGGTCCTTTCAAGGTATCGTTGCCAAGACATTTATTTCACCCTAAGGTGGAGAACTGAATGTTTGAATTAAGAGGTGGAGACTAATCTTCCACAATTTTCAAAATATTCTGTCTTAAAAAAAAGAGCTTTAGGCAATTTACTATGAAACCAGCTTGTGAAATTTAAAAATCGTGTCTTACTTCCAACCAGCATTGTGAAAAGTTCAAACCTGGGTCTCTAACTAACTGTCTTAACGCAAAGAAAACATAAAACCCCCAACAATTTTAAGTAAAAGGCAGACTTTTACTGCAGTTGATACAGTTAATCCACAAAACCTTATTTTATTCACACTGTTTCTTAGGAGTTGTTAATGGATGGAAAAGATAATTGAAGTAAGACATTGCTGTTCATTTTAGGAAGAGTGATGTGGATCACTGACCCTTGCACCTAAAGCATATGGATGCCTATTTCTCACTGGTAACTCACTGGCTTGCCTTTGCTCTGTGTCATTTGTGGTAGCATTTTGCAAACAACATTAGGAGGGTCTGATCTGTGCTATAGCTGCTGAATGAGAGGTCTGTCGCCAACAGGTCTAGAATCATGCAATAGCAAACAACGTGTTTGAACACTGCCATTCACTTGGCCAATGGAAGCAGCTACTTCATAAAAGGAAGAAAAAAAAAAAAAGAATTGAAGATGGACGTGCTTCCACGTTTGTTATCACGGATTATAATTTATATGCCTGTGTATGAGCATGTGAGAGGCCTGTACAAGGATCAGTAAAAAAATTAAACTCGAATTAATAGCATCTTTAGCTCTCCAGAAATAGTGTGTTTTAATTTCAGTAGAACTGGTAATAAGTGTATTGCCTTATTTGGAACAGATAGATCTAAATCCAGTGAAGACACTGATTTGTTTTCAAACACAAAACTGCCATCTTAGCTTTTTATTGTATATTTCCACTCTTTGCAGTGTAAAATGGATTAATACATAACACATGCAGATTCAGTTTGCATTACTAAACCTTCAGATTAAAGTGTTACTTCCTAGTTTTTAGCAGTGCTCTTTATCTATCTGCAGGTAGATATTTGACAGGGAAAATGATGGTAACTGGCACTGACATGCTGCTTTATTAGTATGCTTTGTAGAATGAAAAAAAATACAAGAAAGCTGTGAGTAGCTTTTTCTGATATTTCTACTATTATTTTCTGCTGATATATTGCTCCACCTATGATAAATTGCAGATTACACCTTATTGGACTTTATCCTGGGACCTGTCACATCTGGGTGACCATTATGCAGCTTCCACAGCATGAAGATTACTCATGCACCAGGAAGAGCAGACCTTTATGTATGAAATGCCTGCAGAGAAAAAAGACACCATTGACAGGTTTATCATGAGAGAAGCGAGCTTCTTAAGGTGCAAGGTGAAATGCACATACAACATTTGCACTGAATATATTTTTAGCAGAAGAAGTATGAGAGAAGGTTTACAGCTTCTGCACAGTCAGAAAATATAGGTGGATTAAAAAGCAGAATGTCTTGACCCAGAAGGAACTTTTGTAGGAGGATGCAGCCAGCCGAGTCTGGGCAGCAGGGAGTGATGGGCTTCTCCAGGGACAGCAGCAGCATCAACAGCAGGAGGTGTGCGTTGATCAAAGCCTGGAGTCGCCAGGGTAAGGAGCTGCTGCAGGAGGAGTTGACCAGGCTGTGTGCTATCAGGGAGGATGAACATGTGATTGACAGCAACTTTGCAGGAAACCTTGAGAGGGAAGACATGATCCCTGTGATGCAGAGGAGGGACAGATAAAGGACATGCTTGAATGAGTAATGGGCAGAGAGAGACTCATAAGATGGCAGAGGCTTGAAGGTTGTGACCTCTGGCAGCAAAAGGAAGGCTCCTTATCTGCCCTCAGATCTGAATTCCCAAAACTGGTAGTAATAGTAATCTGTGTAAGGGAACAAGCTCCGTTACGAGGAACTTCAGAGCAAGCTGGGCCTGCGCATAGCACTAGCACCAAGACAAAGTGATGGGGGGTGGTGGTTGGAGGTCCCCTTTTTCAGGGAGGGAAGCATCCTACATCTGATCAGATGTGCTAGGTCGCTCTTTGCCTGACATTAGGTTTGGTGCCTGCAGAGGTCATGGGCTGGGATAGGAAGTGTGGTTCCAGAGAGAACGCGAAAGGTTTTCAAACTCTTGGGCTGCTTTTCATTTTGTCTGTGTGCATTGTTGCCGAGGGAGGCCTGGAACAAATTGGGAGAAGGGACTAGAGAGGTCTGGAGGTAAAAGATGTGGAAGGCCAATTGGTGTTCCTCTCAGGCCTACAACTGAAGGGACAGGTCTTGGGTAGGAGTAGATGCACCCAGTTAACAACTGCCTGGTGTCATGGGTGGTGCCTTGGCTTTTATCATCATAGGTGCCTCTCCGAGGAGTGAAGAAGTTCTATCAAGAGATAGAACCCATTTTACAGTGATAGTGTAAAAGCATCTCTGTCTGCCGTCTTGCTTGTTTGTCAGAGGATTTTAAACCAGGTACACAGAGAATGATGACAGTTTGCAGGTTAAGTGAAAAAACTGAGGTCAAGGGTGATAAGTACATGGGGCACATGGGAGTAAAAGAGGCTTTGGAAAGGATGAGGCAGGTGTCAAGGGGTACCTGTCAAGCTCATGCACACAAATGCATGGGAAACAAGCAGCAGGAGCAAGTGCAGTGTGTGTAAATGCAGAATTGAGACATGATTGCAATAACTGAGATGGGAACAGCTCATATGTCTGGACCTCTATGATAGATTGATGGATAGATCATAGGAAAGCTCCTTAGGAAAGAGGCAAGTAGGGGAAAGGAGATGGGGTTGCCAGTATCCTTAGGAGCAGCTCAGATAAATGGAGCTCTTCAGACAGGTGACAAACTTGTTGAGAATCCGTGAGTCAGGATTAGAGAACAGAACAAGGGCAATGTTGTAGTAAGAATTTGTTACAGACCACCTGATCAAGGTGAGCAAGTGAACAATGTTGTCTTTAAGCAGCTTGAAGAAGTCTGGAGATCACAGACCCTTGTTCTTTGGGATACTCCCTGACACATCCTAGGAGGGCAACATGGTTGGACTCTTGTAACCCAAACAGTTTCTGGAGGATGCTGGGGACAACTTAATGCAAGTGCTAGATGGGCCAAACAGGAGTGGATATGTTCTGTACCTGCTACCCACAAAAACATAAAACCAAACCAAGAGCTGCTTAGAGATGAGATAAACAGGGAGAGGCATGGCTGCCTCAGCTAAGGAGTGAGAAAATACAAGATGCTAAGGTCAATGAGGAAAGCAAGTAGTACTGTACAGACTCTCAGAGTCTGAAGAGCAGATCTCAGCTTTTCAGGGAGCTGGTAGATAAGACCCGATGGGAGCACAGGAGCTTAGAACAGGTGAGAGGTCTTTAAGGACAGTATTGTCCTAGTTCAAGAATTGTCCATCTCAATACTGAAGAAAATGAGTGGACTTGAAAAACTTGGCTAAGCAGGGAATGCATAACTCAACTATAATGCAAAAAGGATGTACGCAGGAAGTGGAAGTGAGGACAGGCTACAAGTAGGACTGTAACAACATGTTGTGTAGGCATAGAGGAACACTGTCAGGAAAGCCAAGCTCAGCTGGAGATGATACTTGCAAGGAATCTAACATGAAGAGAGTGTGCTACTATATTAGCAGTTAAAACAGAAAAAATGTAGGCCTACTGCTGAGTGTTGTGAGTGATTAGTGACAGCAGGTGAAGATAAGGCTCAGGTAGTCAGTGCCATTTTTGCCTTAGCTTTCACCCACATGGCCTCCAACGGCCAGTGTATGTATATATGGGGCTGAAGGAAAAGCATACAGGCAGTGGAAGAGGACTGACTTGGAGAGCTCTTGAGAAATCTTTATCTATACAATGATGAGAGGCATCATAGAACACCTAAAGAGCTTTATTCTTTCTTTTCACTATTCAGATTTGTAAATTCTGGTTCATTCTTTTGATCTGTTCCACAATGAAATCTAAGGCAAACTCAGCCTGCAGCAGCATAGGAAATGAAGAGGCTGAGTGCAGTGCTTCAACTGTTGCCCTTAGACAGGATAGAAAATAAATGTACTAAAAAAAAATGTGCTAGAATTCTTGCCATAATTTAAACAGAATTCCCGTTTATTCAAGTAAATATGTTGGCTTTCCTTGGAAGTAGGATGCTGAGATAAGAATATAAAAAAAATTTTAAAGCACATCAACATGCTGTGCTTTTCACTTCCCATGACAGATTTTTGTACAGCACTAAGGCAAGCATTGGGCAGTTAAGTAATTTATTATTCATGTCTTACATCACAAGGCTGTGGTTGAGAAAAGGAGGGCTTTCTTAAGCCCTGAGCTTCCAATTTCCTTATTAAATAAGGCAGGATATTCAGTTTTACCAATGTAAGCAATATTTATGATGTTATATTACAGGGATTTTGTTTAAATGATGACTGACATTTAGAGATACTAGCAAGTTGTTGGCTTTCAAATTAGATAAGATTGGCTAGTATTAGGTAGAAATTCTTTCACATACTGACCTCCTAGCCCCAGGCACTGAACAAATCAAAACAAAAATTGTTTCCTGCTCTGAAAAGCTAGTAGGAGAGGTAAATATAGCAGGTATATATAAACCTTGGAAAGTGAAAGAAAGCAATTCTATAACAAATTAATATGTTGAGGATTTTATGTAAATCGCTAAATTAGGGATCCGTCTGCTGTAAATACATTGCAGCCTATTGGAAGTTTGTGTTCTAACAAGTGTGTATCTCATCCATATCCCTCTCACTACAATACTGATTCTACTTTTTTGACTAGCTTAAGCAACTGAAGTGCCATGGTCTTTCAAAAAAATTATCAAATACTCTATTTGACCATATTTTTATTTAGTGTGGTATCTTGGGAGGGGGAGAGAGATTCTAATTTTACAATTCTGAGAATCACAGGATTATAGTAGCTATCTGACTGCATTTTGTAGGCTTTTTTTCCAAGTTTATCCAGCAAACATAATTAATTTTACCAACTATGAAATGTGTTGTCTTATTAGGAAACTATAGAATTTTTCTGATCTCAGCCCTCTCTTGAAATGCAGTATCTGTAAACCACTGATAAAGATGTGTTGTTAAAATTGCTCTTACGTTACTTATTAATCCTCTGTATTTTCAGGAAAACACAAAACTATGCTGTAAATGTATATGTTTATTTGGACATAAAAAATGAAAAGCTTGGGAATCCTTAAGAGGATGCTAATTTGAATCAAACTCTTTAATCCTGTTAACAAGTGTATAAATGAATGCTTAGGTCCTTGCAGGCCTACAGTGGCATGGCAACTGGGCTGTAATAGAAGGGACAACAAATTATCATTGTGAAAATGCTAGAAATGCCAGCTGTGGCAGAGCAGGACTTTACATAGCGCCTGGTCTCCAGCAGTGATAGTGGGAAATACCATTTTGGTAGACTGCATGAACCTGGCTCCCAGCCATTGCCAGTGGCCTTGTACTTCCCAGTGCTCGCAATCAGGCATTAGCACTCCCACTGGGCATCTCGTTCTCTGAATAGGTGACTGGTGCCAAGCCTTGAGAATTGGTTTTTTGAGCTAATACGAATACTATACCCTGGTATTGAGGCAAACCAACTTTGGCTTACATGAATATGTAATCTCAGTTGTGATAATTTAGCTGAAATCTGGGGGTACAGGTACCAATTAATCAGTTCAGATATTTCTACCTTGAAGGTGGTACTATCAGTTGGAAAGGTAATCAGAGGTAATTACTGTCTATTAATATTTCTTATGGATCTGGGGTAAACTGTTCTAAGAGTACATACAATTGTTAATGCTTTAGTATTTATCTCCCATAAACTTCATACTATTTTGTCTTATCGGCTGGGCAAGGTGAACAGATGTTCAGTCTTGGATTAATAGGAAAATGCCATATAGGTGACACAATCCATAAAGAGGATTAGTTTTGTTATTACAGATGATAAAATTATCTTAAAAAGTAATAGTATGTAAAACAGGTAAATAACTATATTGGTGTATGAATACAATACTACTTCATAAAATACTTACATTGAAGGAAGTACAGAAAATTTTTCAGGAAGACCCTTCAAATACATCCTCGTGTTAATAATACTTTGTGGTAAAACATTGTGGTCTTTTCCAAGATGGAGTTCACCTCAAGATTACTTTTAAATCTTGGGTTTTTTTCATCTTAGTTATGTGTATTTTATAGGTAAGTTTCATGTGAAAATTAATAATTATTTTGCAGTTTCATTTTTGGTATTACTTGGACCAAACCCATAATTTTCTAATGGTTGATGTGTTTTGAATCAATGACCAGCTTAAAAGAAAGTTTCATTGTCAAAAGTTTTGTGATTTCAAGGTCAGACAAATTTTAAACAAAAAAAAAACAAAATAGAAACAAAGTAAACTACTTAGCCGGCAGAAGAACACCTCGGGATTGCTGCTTTTAAAAAGCTTATTAAAAAGCAGTATTTTTCATTAAATGTTTCCATAATGGAATCTAATTATAACAGACTTTTCCAAGTCCACTGCCTCCCTCTGTGAAACATTTCTATTTGCTGTATGAATAACCAAATGACACAGGTTAATTTGCAAGCATTACTGAGAAACATGAACTAAGGATGAAAAATGCTTTCTTTATCATAATGAGGAAGACAAAATTTAAGAGAGATTCATTGTTAAGTCATGATTCTTTATCACTCAGGTTATACTAAGGTGGCTGTGGAGAATTTGAGTATGGAAACCAAACTGTCAGGTAGCAGAAGCAGTGCAAACTAATTATCATCTAGAAAATAAACTCTTAGTCTCTTTAGTGACTGCTTCTTGCTGGTTTTAACCTGGATTTTGAAATGAGTTTGCATTCAGCTATCTTCTATTATTATGGGTTTTATTAAATCTCTGGTTAGTGCTTATCTGTGACTTTAGCTCTATGAAAGTTCCCCTTCCCTTTCTCCCCTTTAATTCATTAAATGACCCAGAATAGGTAGAAGATTTCCTCTTACTGTCTAGAGTAAGCCTGCCACATAATATAGGGATGATTGTTTGTTAGGATGATGCTGTGCATGTTTCTTGGCATCCTGTAGGAGAGCACATATCTAGGCTTCATGGAATAAAGCAGTAGCTAATGATATATTTTCCCAGCCTCTTTTCTAGTTGCATTAGCCCAGCTGCAAAGCTTCAAGTGCATTGATTTGTTTGTGAGCAGTGCTGTTAGTTCAGTGGTATTCATTTCAGCTGAGATTATCCTCAGTACCTGGTTGTTTCTAATATTTTAATGATCAAGCATTTGTCGGTTACAGTTACAGGTTGCTGTTTAATAGAGTGCGTTCTATCTTCTTATTTGTAGGCAATGGAGACCATATAGGTAGGTTTTAGCAGCTTTGTTCTTCCCTTAAAGGAAGTATTATCTATTAGCTCACATATTGAAAGGCAGTTCATTTCTTTATATGTGTATAAATGGGTTTAAAATTAGAATGTTGTGGGTTTAGAATTTTCTGCTTCACTGCTGCTTTTATACTCCATCACAATCTCCTGCTATTTTGTCTAATACCATTTTTTTCTGTTGTTCTAAATATCTCAAACAGTTGCTTTACCCAGTAATTTATTTTTCTCTGTAACCTTGCTTTTCTGTATTGATTGTGCCACTGGGACAGTAAACTGTTGTCCACAGTGGAAGATTTTGATGTACAGAAAAAATAATTAATGAGAGCTGGATCTGGACTGTGATTGTGAGGGTAGTAAAAAGTGTTAGAAGGGACTGACCTTGGCTTACTCTCTGGAGGCTTCCTTTACAACTGATGCAGGAAAGTGACACAGACACATATCCCCTAACACTCTCAAACCCATGGGCTCCCTCTCTCTGTCCTCATTCCTTCTGTCACTTCCAGGAAAGCACCTAAATTAGTTCCATGCTCCAAGGTGCATTTACAGCCACCTCACTCACTGTTCAGAGAGCTGGAGAGGCTCCTCAAGTGGAGGGAGACCTTTCCCTCCATCTGCTTTTTTGCTCTTGGCAGAGGAGAAAAAAACTGATCTCACAGAGGCAATAGCCTCAGATTGCTCCATGTAAGGCCTAAAAGCTAAACTGTGGTTTTGCCCATAAAAAGAAAAAAAAAAGGTGTATTCTGCCCCTGCATACAATTTTTCCCCATTTTTCTTTCATATCTGAAAAAAGCGAAAAACACTTGTTAAATCTATATTTAATCACTTGGGAGAAACTCTGTTTCTTACAGTCAAGATGCAATTAAGTAACCATTTCCCCACTGACATAGGCTTACATCTCTCTCTGCTTTCCGGAAACTCAAAGGAGCTCAGCTGTGTTTGATCTTCTAACCTTAGAACTTTTGATGAGCTATTCCTCTCAGCAGCACCTTTTATTTAGGTCTCTGTTTGCAGTAATTTCTCTTACACAGGAATACTTGTTGTGGGTCAAAGGAACCACACCACATGTATGGAGGTAGGAATGTGTTGGCTGTTTTAAAGGAATAATTTTCTAATTATGTACTGAAACTTTTTTGTAACTTTCATTGAAGTCCTGTCACAAAAACTACCTTAAGAGATGAAAATTTGGGTGTGTTTTTTTTTTTTGTTTGTTTGTTTTTTTTTTGGTCCCTGCAAGAATTTATTTTAAAATATTATGAAACCTGCCCTGTGGCCATGCTGGAATCCATGTACAAGGTTTCAGCAGCTATGCCATCCTGGCCTGCCTAGAACTTGGGCCAAAGACTGCCTAAGAAAAAGCAAAGAGTGCTACTGCCAGTGATAAGGAAGGCATGAATCACAGAGGCCATGGCAAAGCCTTTGCAAATACAAGCCCACAGAAATCTGTTCAAAGAAAATATTTTGTATAACTGACTGGTTTGTCCAGATGAGAATGAAAATTAAAAAAAAAAAACACCAATATGAATTTGTGGCTCATGAAAATGGACTCAGATAAACACATGGTTGGGTTTGGGAGTGTATTTTAAAAAACAAACCATCATTAAATACTGAGCTTGTTATTTTGTCCTCTGGGATTTAAATTCTTCATGCTTACTTTTAACTGGGGTTTTCCCTTAATGTTATGACTCAAGAGCTGGGACTTGAAAGATAAACCAAATGAAATGTGCCTTAGAAGATTTGAGACAATTCTCATGTAGATGGTGAGGGAGAGTGAGCTAGACCCAGTTAGCCATATCATCACATGTTCATGCCCTTACAGCTGAAGAAAACCATTAAGCTTAGCTCTACAGGTATTTTTATTTTGTTCTTGCCTCCAGTTCTAAAATCTGCTCTAGGAACACCCTGTGACTGCCTGTCCCAGATGTTCAGAAAAATAATTTGAGACACAGACTGGGATTGAAATTAATGGGAAGTTCTTACCCCTATGGGATTGAAATTAATGGGAAGTTCATCCCCCTATGCAACTTCACCCAAAGCCCTATACAAACAAACTCTACTAACAGCAGTAGAGCTGCTTACCTGCTCAGGTTTCTCTGCAATGATCTTCAAGTCAGACAAATCTGGACTAGTTAAAGAAAAAACACAGAAACTCTGGTCTCTGTCCATGGGTTTTGATGTAGCCTCTCTGAAATATTGCCAAATGTAATAATAAGCACTTTATTGTAACAATTTTAAAAATAATAGTTTTCAAATGATGCTGCAGTTTGTGCTCTGTCATGGGGAAGCTGGCATTTAAATACCAGACTAAGCATAACACCACTCTGCTAGTAATATTGCCAGCGATATTAACCTTACATTTGAGTAATCATCACTAGAATGCATTTCGCTTTTTCTATTCTCTTATCCCTGATGAAACAGCAAGCTAAACTGGTAGTGATAACAATAACATCTATTCCTTCATTTAAATCACAGTGAGAATGGGATGCAACAGGCCAACACTGCTGAAAATACTAATTGTAAGCTGTTACCACCAGCCTGGTGTAAATGTAGGTAAAGAAGAGCTGTTGCCACTTTAATGTTTCTCTTCTGCCTTTCTAGAGATGTATGTTGTGATGGCAGCAACTGATTACTTCTGTCAAGTGTTCAACTAGTTGATACATGGGTCCAGGTGAAAACTTGTGTGAAATGGGAGTAAAGCTGGGCATGGGTGATGCATGATGTACCTTACAGTCTGTTGGCTTCTGAGGGACATCAGCAGCCTCTGTGGTGCTGACAAATGGTAATGTAGTTTGCAGTTACTTGGGTGCCTAGTTATTTTGTCTGCAGTCAAAGGAGGCTGACCTTGCAGACAATGATGCGTTGTTACAAGAGCTCATGTACTAGGAGCTCAAGTCAGCCTGGGCATGTGGCCAAAGCAAAAACAGGGCTTCACAAAGGCAGCCTTTAGTCAAAGATGGAGGGGTTGGCTCTTAAATTCTGAATTTGCAATCTGGGGCTGATTTCTCTTCTTTTTTTTTTTTTTTCTCCAAGGTCCTAGGGAAAACACTTTCTTAGTTTGGCTCCACCTAGCAGAAAGACTGAAATGTACTTGCAAGGAGGTTAGTGCTGTTTTGTGAACTAAAGGATATGGCTTCTGAATCTACATCTCATATTGATGGTAGTAATGAAGGCTTAAGAACTGGCATGTAATTATCAATGTTGCTTAATTTGTAGAATGTTAATGAGCATGATTTTTGTCCAACTAGCATTCTCACAAACAACGTTTGGGCATGGTTTTGTGGACAGCATTAGTCAAAGATTGTTCAAAGGAAGCAGTATGATCTGGTCCACTTTGATGAGGGGAGAGTTTAATCATGTTTACACAGGTTTGCCTGCTGCGTGCATTTGGGGTTGGAGAATAGTCCTGTGCCTTTTTTACTTCCCTGTACAGATTTAGATTGCAAGCTTGATGTGGTAGGTCTGTAACAATGTAGAAGCTTGGACTCAAGATACAAGGGTGAAAAAGAAGAATCAGTTGAAGCCCTCCAAACATTCCTGTGGCATTCATAGTGCCAGCATTTGATCAGGGAACCTGGATCAGCTCACACATGGTGACATTTTCCAGTAATTAATAGGTTACCAGGCCTGATTATTTGCCTGGAGTTGAAAGCGGTACCTTGCTTACTTGTAAGCCACACAAAAACATTCAGGCTCTGTATACTGCAGTCGTTCCCTATGGTAAGTGGAAGCTGAACACTGAAATGTAAAGGAAAAAAAAAGATCAACCTATTGAATTAGCTTGACTGACCATCCAACATTTATATTAATGAAAATTGACATGTTGCTTTAACCCAAATATATGTTTGCTTTTAGGTAACTTGTAAATAGTGCAAAAGCATTTTAGGAGTGCAGTGGAGAAAAGAAATAATCTGTTTTTGAATATCTGATTCTTCGAACAGTTCTGCCAATGCCATCTGAGTTTTGTGCACTGGGATTTCAAAACTCGGCAGTGCTGATAGGAGTAGCTTTCTTCTCTGTTGACCATCTGTCACAGGTGCAGGAATCCGAATACATATTATTATTTCTATAGATTAAAACTTCACTTGGACTGGTGTGCTGGTTTATTACTCTCGGCTTGGGTCCATATTTGTGAAAAAACTAGTTGAGCCGGCTTTTTTGCCCCTTATTTTTTTTGTATGTGTGTGTGACATTCAAAATCGAGTTTGTGGATACCAGTTGTGTCTCTGTAAAAGAGAAGGGAAAAAGTTCTGTGAGGTTCTCACTGAATTATGGAGCAGAAAAATTTGCAGGAAGAAGTCTAGAACAGCTTGTTTGTTCAGCTCAGCAGCAGGGACAGCCTGCAGATGATTAGTTCCGCTTGTGCGCATACGTGTCATGCTATTGTAAATACTGATTGTTACAAAAGGTTTTGTGGGAGATGAGGCTAATTGAGCAAAAGTTAAGAACAAATGTTTACTGATTGTTTTAAAGTGTGTAAATGACAAGGGGTCTCGTTCATGTTTTCATTACCATTTTTAAAGGGAGCAAAGTTGTGCAAATTCATGAAGTCTCTCTAGATTGTTATTGGTTATCATGTATCACAGCTTTTCATTTTAATGAGATGTCTCTTTAAGACAAGACTTAAGGACTGGATTTCCAAAATCACTATATACTAGAGAGAGCTTCAGAATGTGACAGATTCATTTCACGGTGCTTTGAGGTTTCAAAATTGTGGATTTATTCCATAATGGGACTAAAATCAAATGCATTCCAATGCTTTTGTTAAAATGGATGACTGGGAAGAATGATTTTGTCACCCCTGCATGGGTCCACTCCCAGTTACTACTTCAGACTATTGTTCTCCGTCTTTCCAGAAGGTCCTGAATCAAAAGAGATAGGATTTCTTAGAGAAATGTTTCTTCTCATGATTACTGTGGTACAGCAAGCAAACAACTGCTTTTTAAGTTGCCACACAAACAGTGCAAGCTTAGACATGTATGTAATCTCTAGAAATGCTTACAATGCACAGTGACTTGATTTTTAATCTTTTGATCAGGGCCTCACAATGCAGACTAAAATTCATAGAGTGGAATGTTCCATTTAAAAGCTTAATGGTTTTGTTAAGTACTACTACTACTACTATGCTGTTGTTAAGAATTAGTCCTTATCAAGGGCTAACATACTTGGTAGGAAGTGATATTAACCTTTGGTTTTCCTCCCTAGTTCTTGATAGTTACCATCACCTTTGCTGGTAGGGGGATCTTGCTCTTCACATACTTTGGAGGATGCTTTTAGTGCAAGCAGGTGAGAATTATAATATGTTGCCTCTGAAAAAGTCTTTTATGCAGACACTACTTTGGATACTATCTTCAGAAATATGTTAAAAGCTGTTTTTTTTTTACAGAGGAACCTTAGAGATCTAAGTGTTTGTGTTCTTCTGCATGTTCCCTTAAGCAACAAAGTTATCTTGTGTTACTCTGCTTCAAAATTTAGAAGAGAACATAGAGGTAATGTCTACTTGAGTTGGTGGATAGCTGCATCAGGTTGTTTAGAGATATGTTCCTCTTCTTTCTCCATGAACCTAGCAGGAGGATTTAAGGACCAATAATAAGACTGGTAAAAGTCGACATTAATTATGTGATTGCATGTCCCTTTCATTGCTGCCCTGTCTGAATGATGGGTTGCAAAAAAACTGATAGCTTTTTAATAAAGCTGTGAAATATCAACAAATGGGTAAGTGGCCCCTGTAACCCTGTTTAATCATATTCTGAAAAAAAAAAAACAACAACCAAACTGTAAATGATTACAAAGAAGAGTTATTAGGGTGAGCAGAGAAATGCAGTGTTTATTTTATAAGAGAGAACTGGAGGCACTCACTCAGTTTGGAAGGAAACTTGAAAGGATGGGGAGTAAAATGTCTGCCATCTGAAAGTACAGAAAGTTGCAGAATGGACCAGATACCTGTAAGAAAAATTGCATATTGATTCCAAAGTACTACCCCTGGTGGAGAGCAAAGGGTTGTCTAGATTTTTTTTTTAATACTCTGTTGCATTGTTTTGTTTGTTTCTGATGGAAGAAGCTGATGTTTTGTTTATTGTGGAATTTTTAAAAAGTGCGGGAAAAGTTTTCTAGAAGCCTTCTGGGACTTTTGCAAATTTTGTAAAAAAAAATAAAAATAAAATAGACAGGTAGTTCAACAAAGACTTTGTTCCTGAGCCTTACTAGAAACCTGTTTCAGAAATGAGAGCTCAGTTTTAAATTCCCAGAAGGTTTTCTTCTCCATTTCCCCATGTTTCTCTTCCCCAGTTGTGTTCAGTGTTAGGCCAAGAGACTTCCGACAGAAATTTTCTATGTGAGGAGGCAAGGTGACCACAGAGAAAGATAAGACTTTTTGGTGAAGGGACGTTTGATACTGGGGCTCTCTTGTGTGAGAAATCAGATGAATGTTTATCTTTTATGATCTTAAAAGCATGAGATAAAACCCAGTTAGCACTCTTCTTACCCTCTGCTTAGTATGTGGTTGAGTTCTAAGGAGAGTTCACAACTGTATAGCAACGCAGAAGGGTAAAGCTGAAAAAAACTAAAGCTTCATACTCTGCTCTAAAAGACTAAATATTTCTAACAGAAATTTTCTGTTAATTTCTAAAGACTAACATTTCTAATTATGACCCAAGATGCAATGGTTGATGAAATTATATATTACCCTGTTGTAATTGATATCTCCAAAATGTCATTTTTTTACCATAAAATGAGTAAATTGATTCCTTAATATTAAAAAATATTTTAATTACAGTTATGCTTTCCCTCAGTTTCAAAGCTCCAAGCTTTGTGTCCCAGCTGTTAGAGATTTAAGACATAATGTATTAAATTTTTTGCCTATCATAGCCTAATTAATCTGTTTGACAGTGGCTATTGAGCAATTTTCCTATTTTTATTGCGTCTAAATAATCATAGAATCAGTCTCAATTTGGAAGAGACCCATAAGGATCCAGCTCCTCACAAAACTACTTAAAACTAAATCATATGACAAAGAGTGGTGTCCACATGCTCACTGAACTCTGACAAGCTTGGTCCCAATAAAAATTCCATCCCTTTTTATTTGTCCACATCGAATCGCTTAAGCAAATTATTGGCTTTATACCATGTTTGTACTCATGCTGACAGTTATTTCCCTTCTTCCCTACACTGTCTATAGCTTATTTTAGAATGCCATAAAAATACCACTTGTCCATCTACCTTTTCTTCAGAATATTGAGCTCAGTACTAAGACAAATCACACAAAGCTGTCAGTAGGGAAGGTGGCACTGCACCCTGTGTCTCAGTAAAAAAAAAAAACAGGTACTAATCAGACTGGTTGCTGAATTTCCTCCCTCTCTTAAATGTAATAAGGTTGGTTTATGGTTATTGTGGCACCCCAGCAAAACACCTCAAAAAAAGCTTGGATACCTGTTGCTGTCCTGCAGAAGCAGCCTGCAAGATTTGGCACTCTGTACTGACCATTTAATGAAATCAATCTTCCTTTTAAGGAAAAAGCTCACATTGTTTATGCTTTGGTTGAAGATTCTTTCTTAATGAACGTAACTGCTTTGGGGAAAAAAAGCAATACACCTTCACTGTTAGCAAAACTCCCCTATTTATTTATTTATTTATGAGGGGTGTGGGGGTGTGGATGATGATGGCACAAGAAAGGTGTTGAATTTCCCACGCATAACTGCTAATTCATAGCCCTAGAGATAGTCCAGTTACGATAAATAAACAAAAAGTAGTTATCTGTTCCCAGCATACCTGTTTGTTAGGGTTTGTTTTTTTTTTTTCTAACAGGAGTTATGTGTGTACCTTCAGTGCTTCAAGTGCTGGCCTTCAGGTTGGTCAGTTATTCCAGCTGTTGGAGAGGCAGCAAAGACTGAGATCTCATGGGGTTTTGAAGTACTAAATATTATGTTATTAGTCATTGCAGAGGTCATGAGGATCTTTAAGAGCACAGTGAACTTTATGCAACAGCCTCAGTGATTTCTGTCATTACTTGAATTTAATCTGAAAATGTACCTTTTGCTTTCCTTCTATCCTTGCACTTCTTGTTCTTAATGTTGGTTTGACTTGTAGTAATACAGTATCCAAGAGATACTTCCAAACTATAAAACCATCCTGCTTTATTGTTCCAGAGTTCAAGGTTTCTGGGTTGAGAGAAATAAGGTACAAATAGAGAATTCACAACTAGTTTATTAATATAGGAAAATATAGAGATACTAACATACAGTAAAGGATATTTCTGAACAGTGGATAACTTACCAACCTCAAGGACCCTGTGAGGATGATCAGGAAGCCAGCTCCAAAAAACACCATTGCTATCTGAGGTGGCAGGCTCAGCCTTACCGGGCGTCTGTGCAGAGGCAACGTTGACCTGGGTGGTATGAGGTTCTGCCTTCTCACATCACATGAGGCTTGGGCTTTTATCCTAACAAAAAAATGCACACTTACCCTGACGTAGGGGGCCAGTCTATGTCGGAAGAAGGGGCCAGCTAAAAAGGTCTCCGAGGGTCATGACTTTTCTGGGGATTTCTAATGTGGGACCTTCTGGGGAGGAGCTACCACAGACAAGCAGTACTTTTCTATCTTTGTGTTTCACTATGGACCCTTCTCTAGTGTCACTGACACAGTTATGTTTGACAGAATTAATTGCATTTGGGAGAAAAATTGAACTCACAGTATATTTCCAAATTTTGGTAGCAGATAAGTGCATGGTTACTGATGCTTATTCCTTCCAGTGATATACGTGGAGGTCATATTGCACATACCTTTAATAGGTATGAATAAGAAATGTAAGAGAGAAATACTCATGTTTACCTGACTGTAGCAATAATGAATTCAGCTGAGTATCGTTATCACTGAATAGTCCCAAAGTATTTTCAAACAATATGTCCCAGTGCAGCATCTCTTTATACTTTTCTGACTTTGTTCAGTCTGAGTGGTTAGCTTTCCAATATTCCTACTACTACATGTATGAACTGAATAAGCAGTCTGAGAGCTGGAAAATTACATTATAATTTAGGTTCTCATCCAGCAGCAGGATGTTTGTGCTCAGGATGCAGTGACTGGATCAGTAAAGTGGTTTGCAACTATATTCTGCCATCTCTGAGTTGCTGTTACTTTCTGTAATGAGGTTTATGGGTTTGTTTAGGGTTTTTTTCTGAGTTGCAAGAAAATGGTGAACTGAGAAGTTATCCAGAATGAATTTCCAAGGTTTGTTAATGTACTTGCATTGCTTTAGCTACTCTTAGCTAACAGCTTCTGTGGTAGAGCTAGTGTAGTGACCACCTATGTCTGATCTCTATCCATATTCTTTTTAAATTCCTGCAAATTACACATAACTTGGGATTGGCAACATGTTGTGCATGAGCCATCTCCATGTTTGATACACCATATTGGTTGTAAGATAAAATGAACTACAGCTGTAAGAGAAATGGTATAGGGTACCTCTTTGTTTAGCTCAAACTGTAGAAATCAACTGTGCTATATATGCAATTTTTCAGGGCAAGCAAAATTTTGTGTCCAGGGTGGAGGTTTAACTCCATTACAATGCTAGGCAGCCAACCTGCTATCAATCTTAGTAATGGAAACAATTTTATTTCATGGTGGGAAATAGCTCAACTCAAACAGCTTCTGCAAACAGCTTCTGCAAAACAGGCTGAAAAGAGCACAGGCTATTCATATGTGCAAGTACAATAAAACAGAAGATTCAGCTGATTTGAGAATCAGCTCTCATCTTGTTTTCCATGTTGCCCTTGTAGGATTAAGAACCTCCTCACTCAGTCTGAGAAATACCTCTGAAAAAGTAAAGTTGTTCTAAAAAATCTTCAGCCGGTTACAGTTCTGATTCATCAGTACATGAGGCAGTCATTTTCTGTAATATCCATCCTTCATTAAAAATACTTTCCCATCCAGAAATGTACTACCATGTATCAGTGTCTAAGCATGAGAAAGTTGATGCTTCTGAAAAATCCAGTTGATACGGAAGTAGGAACTGTGTACAGCTCTTAAATACTAGCAGGTGGAGGGGGGAGTGTTGGGGGGGGGGGAGAAGTAGTATCTTTGCATCAACCTTTTCAACAGTAAAGGCAGTGAGCTATTTGAAGAGAGTCATACAGCTTTCTATCCATCTCTCAAAGTTGGGTTTAAACTATTGTCATGGTTTAAGCCCAGCCGGCAACCCAGAACCATGAAGCCACTGGCTCACTCCCCCACCTTCTTCCCCCCTCTCCTGGAGGGATGGGGAGGCGAATCAAAAGAACGTAACTCTCAAGGGTTGAGATAAGAACTGTCCAGTAATTAACATATGACACAAACCACTGTTGCTACCACCAATAACAATAATAATAAGGGAAATAACAAGGGAAGAGAATACAAACCCTCACCACCCACTGACCAATATCCAGCCCAACCGAGCAGTGATATAGACCTTCCGGGTAACTGCCCCCAGTTTATAAACTGGGCATGATGTGCTGTGGTATGGAGTGCCTCTTTGGCTAGTTTGGGTCAGGTGTCCTGTCTCTGCTTCCTCCTGACTCCCCCACCTCCCTGGCTCAGCATGAGACTCAGAAAGTCCTTGGTCAGAGTAAACATCACTGAGCAACAACTGAAAACATCGGTGTTATCAGCACTGTTGCCAGGC
>JARCZZ010021231.1:0-10919 GCA_030323915.1 Brotogeris chrysoptera | reverse complement strand
CTCAACCTGTGGAAGTTGCATTCTTTTGATTCTCCTCCCCATCCCCCTGGGACTGGGGGAAGAAAGAGGGGGGAGTGAGCGAGAGAACTTCGGGAGGGGCTTAAACCACAGCACTTGCATATATTGTTAGCCTGCAGGGAGAATTATTCTAGCTTTTATCGTTGAGGGTGTGAAAAATTCAACATTAAATCATTTCAAATTAATAGGAATTTTTCTCTTAGGGCAGAAATAATTCTGTGTGGTACCTCCCAGAAGCCAAATAAGATGATTCCAACCTCTTGGGAGTAGATGCAACAGCTTCACAGAAGAAGCCTTTCTTTTGTCTTTCATATGATTCCCAGTAGGTGTTTCGCTTCCTCATAAAGACTTCATCATTATTTTTCCTTTTTGTTCAGAGAAAACATCTTTCACTTCAGCTGCAATAAAAAGGATCTAATCACAAAGAGCTTGCTTTTTCATAAGACATATGACATGCATTTTTCCTTTCTAGAAGCAGACTTTTGATTTATCTGAATGATGCACTAAGATTGATGAACGGATGAGAAGAATTAAATGTATGTTTCTGCAGGACCCAATGAAAAAGAAAATGCCAAAAGATAAATATAGGGATAAGAAAAGAATTAAATTTACAACTTAGTTTATCTGCTGTGACACTTAACATTCCACAGATTAAAGTACCACCTGAAAAAAAAATCTAAAATGAAAGCAGAATAGTTAAATCTTTATCTTTTCAGAATTTAAAAGAACGTAAAATGCTTCATAGACACATTAATAACATTATGAAGGAAGCTGAAGAGAGATGGGGGTAAAAAAATCCATGAACTATAAATGCAAGAAGCATTTGGGAAGAAAGGTAGAGCATGGATCCCACAAGCACAAATGCTAAAGTAAAAGAAAATAAAGATGGATACAATAAGAAATGCTTATTAAAAAAAAAAATCAAAAATACTTTTTTTATCAGAGAATTGAGATTTATTAGAAAAGAAACAGCTTACAAATCTCTAAGAAAAAAAAATTAAATTGCTGCAGCACATGACCACCTTGAACAAAAAACCTTTCATTTTGAAGCTTATTTTGCATTCATAATTGTAAGGCTTTATTGTTTGGTTGGGTTTTTTGTTTGTTTTGGTTTGGTTTTGTTTTTGTTTTTTTGTTTGTTTGGGTTCTTTTGTGGTTTTTTTTTTGTGGTCTTTTTTGTTGGTTTTTTTTTTTAAAAAAACTAAACCAGAACAGAGACTGTAAAATGACTGTAGCAGTACTTTTTGGTCACAATTTTGTATCCCATTCTGCGTTTCTCAATATTCTTAATATTCAAAATCTTATTAGCATAATATTTTGGGTTCTCTTGCATAGTGAGAATAATAGCCTATATAGAAAAGGAGTTTTGCATTTTCTGGGGTTTTTCCTTTCAGGTAGAAGACAAGAAAAATTCAGTGGCTAAGTTGAAGAATAAGAATGCATGTACTCTAGAACTGCTGTAAATGCTCTGTAGGGAGAACTCCTGAGCTGAACAAAATGCATCCAGAGGAAAAACATTGAATGCAGGTATGCAAGCAGTGACCAGTTCAGGTTCATGAGAAGTCGTGAAACAGAGCTACACGGATGGCAGAGCCTCCTAGGCAATCTGAGCTAAAGAGTTGATTATGATGTTCATGATAGATACAGCCTAATTAAATAAACCATGACTTCTAATTCCTGAAAATAGATGTATATATTTACCTGCATATAGTCTTTCTTTTGCAAGAAAAAAATTCAGAATATATGCAAGAAGCTTGTAAATAAGGTACTCAGAAATAACTACGTAACCCTACTTTTATTAATGGTCATATATCCCTACTAGCCACTAGTAAAAGGCTGATTTTATCAGCTAGGAAAAATTGTTGGAACACCTTCCACTAGAATAAAGTGAACAGCTTCGGTCTTAGTATCAACCAAGTGATGTATTTTTTTACACACAAATGCCCCAAAATTTCGAAGTGTAACTATACAGCATGAATGGTTTATATCATTGGGTACCCATTAGAGACATATAAGCTAGAATCATTCTAACATGGAGTACATTTAACCTACAGAAATTTACTGATTTAAGTTTGTTCTATGCACATCAAGGAAAATAAATTTTACTTAAATGTGAATTACTGGAAAATTAATTGTTTAGTTTAGACAAATTCCTTCTCCCTATACAAATAATAGATATTATAAGCTATAAAATGTATTTATGAGATATCAGACCAAGACAGACAAAGCTAGTTATTTTCCAGTAACTTATCACACCATATACACTGAACTTTTATTATATTTCAAACTATAAGCACTGAGTTTAAAAAGGATATGAGTTGCTAAGCAACAGTGTCATTGTTTATGGTATTGTTTTTGCAATGAAAGCATTAGAAGGGGAAAACAGGACAAACAACCATACAAGAATATATTTCACAGTCAAGAAAACAACTTTTGCTTACAGAATATAAATTAATAAATATTCTTGACAGCAACTGGATTCATGATTCAATGGACTTTTTCCCTATGCATTGCTGGTTTTATTTTGACTTTGCTTTCTAAATGTGTCAGTAAAAGGACACAGCTAAGAAAGAAATTAGAAACTACAAAAGAGATATAATATTGAACAGAATTTCTGAAAAATGCTCTAACTAATTCTATACCTGAATTTAGACAGAGACTGACTGGTTTTGTCCAGGATAGTTAATTTTCTGCCTTGTAGCTGGTACAGTGCTGTGTTCTGGCTTTAGTCTTAGAACAACGTTGATAACACACTGATGTTTTAGTTGCTGCTCAGTAGCGCTTACTCCAATCAAGGGCTTTTCAGTATCTCATGCTTTTCCAGTGAGGAGGGACACAAGAAGCCTGGAGGAAGCAGAGACAGGACACCTGACCCAAACTAGCCAAAGGGGTATTCCATACCGCAGCATGTCATGCCCAGTATGTAAACTAGGGGGAACTGTCTTGAAGGGAGTGATTGCTGCTTGGGTCAGGCTTGGTATAGGTCAGTGGATGGAGAGCAATTGCATTGTACACACTGATGTTTCTTGAATTTCATTTCCCTCTCTTTTTCCTTTTAATTGCTATTACTATTATTATTGTTGTTGTTGTTGCTGTTATATTTTACTTTATTTCAATTATTAAACTGTTCTAATATCAACCCACACATTTTATCCTTTTTCTGTTCATCCCATCAGGTGCAGGGGGAAGGCAGTGATCAAAAGGCTGAGTGGTACTTAGCTGCTGGCTGGGGTCAAACCACAACTAAAACATGTGTTTATTTCTTCTTATAAAAGAAATTAAGCAGGCACAACTTCTTCACTGGCTCCAACCTGCTCAGCTTACAAAAAGCCAAGTTAGTGGCTGTATATCAAGGGACTGCATAGATCTCTCCAGCTGTGGAGGCTTGGTGAAGTTGTGGCTGCTTTCTTAAACATGGCTAGGTAATTGTTGAAATTTAACCACTGTTCTTCAGAAATACTTTCGACTTGTGCCAAATCCCTTGCAATGGGTGGGGAGAAAGGAAGTGGATCCACACACTCTATGCAAAGGACTGTCCCATCCTCATGATGATTCTTAGCTGGAGATGTGCCAACAGAGCCAGTGTTTTTCAGTGGCTGAAAGCTAATCAGGAGCTGCCTAATATGTCTGCCCTACAACTACCTGAAATTTTCCTGTTTATGTCTTTATTCTGTCTCTTAGAAAGGTATGTGGTTCTCTCACAGCTTTCAGTTTCTTCACAGTAAGTAAATAAAGTCAAGACATTTTATGTTCTGGAAAAAATACACTGATGATAAGCCAGGAAGGTGACACTGGTCATCCTGTAACATAACTGACTGCAGTCACTGAAGCTGGTAATTTTTACCTCTTTTTGGATATGCTGCTGAAGTGGGTAAGGCCTCAGTCCCCCCGAAAAAAGCACTTCAGAATCAATATATGATCCTAAGTATTTATGTTTGAGCTTTCATTGAGAACTGAAATAATATATGTGACTCAGCAGGAGGGTCTCCTTTACCCATCTGTGTATTCAGTCTCTTTGCAAATTGTTCTAGCTAAATTCTGACTCGACTTTCCTCTCTGTTTCTTCCATGTAGTAATTGAACTTTGCAAAGCTGTACTTTACAAATTTGTAGTAAAACTTTTGCTAATACTTTTGATGGTGATTCCTTGAGCTACCTAAATCACTCATCTGTGACAAATTAGCATAGAAGGCAGAATCCTAAATCAGGATTTGTGACACAGTCATATTACTACCAGACCATTCTGAAATAAGAATATATACATTTCCAGGTAGGTGACAAAAAAATTACTTCTTATCAGACACTGTTGAGTAATAGTGTCATGAATATGAAGCATGAGGTCTTACAGGCAAAGTTCGTGGGTATTTCAAATATTTTTATCTAAGAACATTTACCTCGCATCTTCAAATGGACTACTAGTGTAATAAGAAGTAGAAAGAGCAAGTGCTATCTATGTGCAAAAACTTAGAAGAAGCAAGAACACATTCCCTCAGTTAGCAGCAAATAAAATGATTTCATAAACTCAGTCTTAGGTATATTGTGCCTTCAAAATGGATATGAAGAGACTAAAATTTTAGTATGAATTCCATAGATGATTTTTGTTTATTTTTTTTTTAAGACACATAGCAGTGTATTAAATATTGTATTAATTTTTTAGCAAATGAGAAATGCAGTTTTAGGCAAACCAACACATATCAAGTAAATCAGACTTTACATTGAAGAATTATAACAAATATACAACTGTAACATCATTCAGAAGTGAAAGAGGAAATATGGAAAGGTATGGAAATATGGGATTCTTCAGTAGTGCCAACCAGTGAAGTTTTTTTCACATTGCTAATGAATTTGACAAAATAAATATTCAATAGATTATATAGTATTGAGTGCATTGCCTCAGTGTTAGCAGGAGAGCTAGATGCAAGGGAAAATATTGCTAACTCATGTTTTGATGCAGACAGTGTTAAACTCTTTTCCTGAGGCTTCAAATGTAGAGTCTGCTTTCATATGCAATTTGACAGCAAGAGTCTTTGTTGCAAAAGATTTTGAGAAAACAGAAGAGAATTTATGCAGATATTTATGTTCACAGTTTTTTAAGGTACAGGTAAATCTGGAGGAAGACGGTTGGTGTGTCTGCTAGAAATTATAGGTGGATGAGCAGCTAGGAGGATACAAAAACTTGTCATAAGCCTGTACAATCAAACACATGTGCACCCGGAACAGATGTTCAGAATTTTAAGGAGTGGAGACAAAACTGCCTTTCTTTTTCAACTATCTTTTCTTTACAGCAGGTTGGGAGACAAAAGCAAAGGAGCCTAAAATAAAGAAGTCTTGATGATGAATGAAATATTTTGAAGAGGATATTAGCGAGTTAATGAAAGAGGATGTATCTAAAAGTTCAGAGAAGCATTGAAATTTCTCTATATTATGTTAAAAGATTCACTGACTGTTCTCTGCTGTATGTAGCACCAGCCCCAAAAGTTAAATCAACCCCATATGATAAATGCATAATTACTGGTTTTCAGAGCATTCAACCCATATCAGCTTTTTCTTTTTTTTTTAATACATTACAAATTTGCTAAGTGAAAATAATATAAACTCTCTTTAATCTGGTTAAAGTAAAAGCAGGTGGACCACATGGCATATTATATATGGATTACATTTTTTCCCATGGATTTTTTTAGGCTATCTCCAAGATAAACTTTAGTAACAAGCAGTTACCTGTAAGGAACTGTCTATGAGTTTATGACTCCTTGCCTTACTCCCAAGCCCTAAGTGAAAAATGTTGACATTATATTCCTTTTCATCATGAATATCACTTCTTAAGAAAATATGTTACTGTTAAACTCTCTACACCAAGTTTAGCCAGTATATGGAACAATATGAACTATAGTTTCTGTTCACACTTTTTTTTGCCTCTTTAACCATCAAAGTTTTTGCTGCCCACTATACTTTATACCTCATTACCAGGATGAATATAGCATAAAGCAAACAAACTCTTCTTTTTTTTTTTTTTTTTTCAGCACTTAACATTTACATACATGGAATATTAGCATAAGGGATATAAAGTCATTATATACTAATGCATTGCAAAGTGGAAAGACAATATCCTCAGCATTACTCTGCACTGCATTTCAAATGGCACATTTCAGACGATTTATGCTAATTTCCATCATTTACAGAACGTAACGATACAAATCAGTTTGAATTCAGCACAACAGCCTCTAAGTGTTCAGAACTATGGAAAACACTATAATGGTCTCATTAACTCTAAATTGAGAATTGAATTTCCATTTCTAGGCAAAACTGTTATTGCTCTACTCATGATCCACAATGCTTTCTAAGTTTCATAGGTTATAACATCAACTGGTCAGCTGGGTTTCTTTCCGTTAGTGACTTCACTGAGCCCACCCAAAGCAATAAAGATCAATTGTACTGATCTTACCTGAAGTGACCTTACTGTCTCCTTTCTGGCTGGTATTAGCTTGACAAAGAACAGCAATGTCCAACTTCACTACACAGGCTTAGGAGCCTTAAATATATACAGAGCTCATAGTTTAAGCCTTTGATATACTGAAAGGAGATGGCAATACCACAGCAAATATTTGCCTTTCAATTTGACATTACAGTGAGAAGGGTAATAAACACTGTGCTCATAAGAATAGGTATAGCTAAAGCAAGCAAAAAGCCATCATTTCTGAAGTACATGAATGCTGGTAGGTATTAGGAGAAAAAGGTCAACTGACTGTCCAAAGCCTATCAAGGAGGGTAGTTGCATCAAACAGTACAGCTAAGATATGTCCTGGATCAACAACAGAAATATTTTTCTCTTTTTCCTTTCTCCTCCTCAAAAGTTGTTATCAGTAGTTTTAACTAGAAAATTGAAAAGGATAATGATGATTTGAATACACCCATGTTTGTTCCAGGTCATACTTCAGCATATTAGTCTCATCCCATCATACTGACAGGGTGCTAAACAGTTGATTCACAACTGCAGATATATCTTAATTACGTAAATCCCTAAATTTTTAATTGCTAAGATAACTTCATAGCGACTCCACTTCATACTCAGTAACTACAAAACTATTTTTCAAAGCTCTGTCTTTTGAGCCATTAATATCCTAGGACTACAGGAATTTCTGTTGTGGCTGTTACAAACTTTAAAGCATAACTTAACCTACATTAATCACTAGTATACAATGGTTAATCAGTATAAATATAGATACTTTTATGCATGCTTGTATCAGGAGCACAGCATACAGAACAGAATTATATTGGTGGTTTATCTGCTACATGGTATGACAGCGATCACCACTGGTGTGATCATATAGCTAGATTAATACAAACCAACCAACCAGAAAATCTGCCAAGTTCTTAATCAAGCAAATTCTTAACTGTTAACTTTATGTGAAATAAGAAAATGGAGAAAACACTTTGGGTACCCAAAGAGGCTAAAAGTAATAAAATATAGTAAACATCAAGTACAACTGCAGAGTAGAAATTGAAGGTGTTGCAGTTTAACAAAACTGAACCTCCAGCAATTCTATAGCAGATAATTTTTCCTAAGCAGCAGTTAATAAGCTGCCAAAGGTACAGTGCCACAAGAGCTTACAGGCTTCTCAATGCTACACAGAAAATGTATAAATTCCAGACAGAAAACCTACAGATGTCAAAAAAGTGTATGTTCAGGGAACTGTTTAGATACTAATACTATCAAACTGAATTGTTTTACCCAAATTGCATTGCATTTGGTCATGAGCAATATAAATCAAAGTATGAATAATTACATAAGTAAGAGGTGGTTGCTTATATTGTTACTAGCCAAAAAAACTCCAGGAACGTATAAGAAGATGTATAGTGTATTATCCCACACTTTTAGAACATGTTTTCTTTTCCTTAACTCCTTTTCATTAAATTGCTTTTACGCAAACAGAAACCCATACTGGATTTTTATCTACCATACTTCTGGTATCTGCAGTGATTTGAGGTAGCCTTCTACAGTTTAACTGCATGTTCTATAAAAAATGCTATTCCTTATTTTGTTTAGAATCTACCATTAGCTACATTCAGATGACATTTATTTTTTGTGTTGGAACACAGTTTATTTTTATTGTTACCAATTTTTTAAGTAAATATATTATCCTTATTGAGATATTCACTGTCTAAATAATACCAGGAACGTGCTGAAAATTATAGCAGGCTGCCAATACCTGTTTCTACCTTCCTTTTCTTATTTATTAGGTTATATTTCTTTGCCTAGCTGAAGTGGAGATCTGTCTGCCTACAGCAATAGTAAATATTTTTCCAGTCAATCTGCTATGACTTCTTCGATAATGTTTAGTTAATTCCTTCTCATCGACTGCTCATTTGCTATGATTTATTGGCTGGCTTTATTTTGCATACTAATTGTTATTTTAGGCTATTACTGATCTAGGTAAAATGCTATTCTTAATTGTTTCACCCAGTCCACTATGAATTTTGTGCCAACTTTGATTTACAAGTTCAAATGCATTAATTTGAAGGACAGGAAGAGCTACAAAATAACACTTAAAAATATTTTTCAGAGGAAGTGATACAAAATAAGGATTCAATTTCAAAAGACAGCTGCCATTCAAAGCTTCTTAGTGCATTTAAGAGTTGCAAGATTTGTAGGCACCATATGTGGTATCTGGAATATTTATACTTTTTAAAATCTTCAACAGAATCTAAACACTGAGATAAATGCAAATGTAAACTTTGTAGGAAAACATAATTCGCAAAGTAACCATTATGGTATTGGAACTGACATTACAAAATCAGTATTTTCCACTGTGTAATGTCTTATAGAAACTAAAAAATTCTCACTCTTCTTTGCTTCATCTGAATTGTATGGTGGGCAAATAATCTATCAGAAAATGAAAATCGAATGAGTAGCAAACAAGAAACATTTATTTGTTATGCTTAAGAATTTCATCTTACCCCAATTTAGAAATGTAAGAGGATTAAACCATATTCTCAGTAATACAATGAAAGACAAAAAACATTTCATTACTTTCATAAACCCTGTTGTTTTTTTTTTCTCATGAAAAAGTAAAAATCTCATTAAGAAAGCCACACTGATAGTCAAAGACTTCTGTGAACTATCAGGAATTACAGATGTGGAAAGACAGACTTTGGTTGTTTTGGTCATCTGCTTTTGAATACAGGTTGCCACCTGTTTAACCATTCTGTGATAATAAAATAGTTTCTACATAGATTTTACTTTGAACTGAAAACTTGTATTCAAATGCATTCAAATGACAAAATACTATTTGTGGCCTTATAGATGCCTGCACTTCACACCCAAACGGGAAAAGAAAACACAGGACCAATAATTGCAAACAATTCTCTCTTTAGAAAAACTAGGATTACTCTTATGCAGTTTAGAAGGTATGAAGTACAAAGAGCTCACAGGGCAAATTGTAGTCTGTGGGAAGAAGAAAATTGCAATCTTCTCTTATTCTTCCCCTTTGCAGCAGAGCTAAGTGCAAGCAAAGAGCAAGCATGTTAAAAGTAGAAAACTCATGGTGTTAAAGAATTTTGGCATACTTGATAAGATTGGAAGCAGAAACAGCCATGACTGACAGTCACAAAACTCAACAAATACAAACTTTCCAAATTTTAATGAACTGCCTTTGTGAAATATTTTGTAAATTAATGTATCAAATATGAATTAAACTGATATCCATTTCTGTCCTTTTGGACTGAGCCAGACATCATTATCTATAGAATCAAGATCCTGTTCTTCACATTCTCAAAATCATGCCTTAAATCTTTCCTTGAACTGTGTATAATGGAACAAGTTGATTTATTATGACTTGAAGTAGTAGCCACTAGAAAGCTCATGAGTAAAAAAAAAAATCCATTACTTCCTAGGCCAGAAAAAAACAAACAAGCAAACAAAACACAACAGCAACAAAAAGTTTAATTTGTCCATAAAGCATTGCTAAATTTTTCAATTTTATCTGAAGTCACCAACATTTGGTATTAGTGTTGAAGTCTTATTTCTAGTGTCACTGAATAATGTGAACAACCACAATGCTCCATTAAAAAAAAATATAAAATGATCTGTTTGAGCATGACCTGTTCCTCTGCTCAGGTTCATGTCTCAGTTCCTCATTTAATGGCTTGTATTATTGTTATAGTTGTGGCTGCAAAAAGACAGTATGAAAGGTTGATTAACTTAAGCTGGGCTTGCTGGTAGGGAATCAGCATCACCTGTAGCAGCAAAGATTTGGGGTTTTCTGCCTTCCTCTGAAGCATCTGATCTAGTGAATGAAATGGAACATGTGTGGGACTGTGAAATGGGACTTTGGAAGAGGGCCCCTCTTCTGAGGGGATGAAGAACTGAAAAGGAAGGATAAAGGGGAGATGGATTATGATGGCTGACGTGAAGACAGTGCCATAAAAAGTGCTGCAATTAAAAAAGATTCGCTTTGCAGCTCTAAAACAAAACAAAACAAAAAAACGACTAAAAAATCCTCTGCCTTGCAGAAAAAAAGTAATAAAACTCTGCTGAAAACAAACCTAAATAAATGATAAATTTTGGGTGAGAAAAATCACACCATCTGTTACTATGTACAAACAACATTGTTAGATTATAAATAAAGTATTGGCACAGAAGATATGTCTACCTTCAGATTATTAGGTTAAGAGGCCTACAGAAAGTCTCTATAAATAGGAAAAAAGAATCAATTTTATAACTTTAAATACAATCAGAAAACAACCTCATTGAGATGCAAAAGAGAACAAGACAATTCACGCCATAGAAATTCTTGAGCAGCAAGGAAATTAAGTAGTTATGATTTACGGTTGTCATGGGTTCAGCAGCAGCAGTCATTTTTCTCCTTCTTGGTAGCTGGTGCAGCACTGTGTTTTTGATTTTTG
>JARCZZ010021228.1:19740-38302 GCA_030323915.1 Brotogeris chrysoptera | reverse complement strand
AGATCCCCACAATCATGTCTCCCATTGCTGTTCTCCCTTTAACCCTGACCCACAAACTCTCTGTCAACTGCTTACCTGTCCCCAGACAGAGTTCCATACTCTCCAGCCTATCCCTAACATAAATAACAACTGCCTCTCCCCATCTGCCAGGCCTGTCTTTTCTAAAGAGCCTGTAACCTTTCATTCCAACACACCAGTCATAGGGGCCATCCCGCCATGTTTCTGTGATGCCTATGATATCATACCCCCATAGGCATGCACACATCTCTAATTCCTCTTGTTTGTTCCCCATACTACAGGTGTTTGTATAGAGGCATCTGGTCCAAGCTCCAGTTGAAGCCGGCTCATTGGCTGGAGCGGCTGGAATATCTCTACATTACTCCGAACATTTATTATAGGCGCTGGCAACTGACTGGGAGTGCTGGGATGGAATGATGCCCCCCTCCCCCAACACATCTAGTTTAAAGCACCAGTCTGGCAAGCCTCCTACCAAAACTGCTCTTCCCCTTTGTTAGACCAGCTCCACAAGCCCCCAGTAGACCTGGCCTCCTAAATTGAGTCCCATGTTCAAGATACCCAAACCCCTGACTATGGCACCACCCTTCTAATCATTTATTAACCTGGCCAATCCTCCTAGCCTTTTTAAGGTCCTGCCCTGTATCCTGGAGAATTGATGAAAAGACAGTCTGCACTCCAAAGCCCCTAACCACCTCTCTGTAGTCCTTTATGTTCTCCAGGCTACTGCTAGCTATATAACTGGCACCCACATGGATCTCTGGAAGTGGGTAATAGTCAGTGGGACTGACTAGAGCAGGCAGACTCTCTGCAACATCCCTGATCTGTGCCCCTGGTAGGCAACACACCTCCCTTGAGTCTGAGTCAGGCCAACAGATGGGTGCCTCTGTGCCTTTCAAAGTAGAGTCCCGTACCACTATGATCCGCTGCTTTGTCCTGGCAGCACCAGTAGTGATCTTTACTCCTTTTAGAGTTTATGTTTTAAAGTTTATCATGTTTTTAAACATTAAAACATAAAAATGTTTTCAAGTTTATGATGTTTTTAAAGTTTATATTTAATTCCTTTTTAAGTTCAAATGTAGCGATAGTCATTCTCGGTTTCTATCCAAGAGAACATAGAAGACTGCAATTTTCTAGATGCACTTTTGGCCTTGTGAAGAAGGAAACATCAAGAATCTTGTGCCATGGTTACATACAGTCATCAGAGGCAACGCTTCACAGGCAATTTATACTTCCAAACTTGCTGCCAGAACACTCCAGCCTACTTCTTTGGACCTGTCTTTCTAAAATAGTCTTGAAGTGCTATAGTTTTCCCGAGGATATTAATTGATACATAGTGATTATAGTAACAGATGCAAACACTGATCTTTGTGTCCAAGTGGGATGTCTGGACTCCCTAATAGTGAGGGGATTTACATGTCTTACACACTATAAACATACTGTTATTTTGCTCTTCTCAGACTATGATATCTCTAAAAATTAGAAGGAAAAGATCCTTAACATCATCAGAATACATGAAACTTGTTAGCAGTTTTCCTGTTCTGTATTAGGTGTTAGTACTAAGTGTACAAACATCGACACTTGCAGAGTTAAGACTGCTTCTGCCATGTTAACACATGACATTGTTTCTTATAATATTGTGAAAGGAAGGCATTAAAAAAAGCTAGATGGTTAATTATAGGCAAAAGTAATTTTTCGTAAGCTGTGATACGCATTAAGTGTATTTTGGCTTCGCGTGATTGACAGTTTTCCTGATGTTGCAGTACCTACGAGAGTCTTTTTGGCATGGAATAAAAGGGAAAACTGAGAATAACAGGGAACACCGTTTCATTAGGGAACATGATAGCCATTTCTGACTTCACCTGTTTTTATGTTCTGTTTTCGTGTAGTGCTGCTATATGTTAAAGAGGAGATTTATGCAATTCAGCTCCCTTTCTTTTTGTGCTGTTTGAGCTTCGGAGCTCTAAAAGCTTGTCTTTAATGAAAATATTAAAAGAGCATGTCTAAAATGGTGCATTTATTTCAGAAGAAGGTGTTTATCTTATAAGGTGCATACTTCTTTCAGTATTACTTGACAGCCCAAGGGACTTTCATTTGGAGAGTCATCAATGCACCCTTGAAGTCCTTTAAAATAACGTGTGTTGGTGATTAACTTAAATGACACAGTTTGCCACATTTATTATTGCATGGAACTTGCTGCTTTTAGAGTAGCAGCACTAGCAGATCTGCTGTGGTTTATTTGGGATCAGGCAGGGGAACTCAGGGGCTCCTTTATTGCACCTGGTTTCTTCCACTCTGAACATCTGAGCTGAAGTCTGTGTTCCTTTTCTCTCATGCCCTCAGTGTTTTAAGTCTCGTAATAGATTTTGCGCAACTCCTCTGTAAGCAGCCCTCCTTGAAGTCAAGACCAAGTAAGGGAACTCTTCAGCCAAATTCCTTTTGAATTGGAAGATTTAAACAACTTGAGGAAAAAGGAATAAAACAATGGAAAGTGAAATGCAGCCTTATTTGTAACAGATGCTATTGACACATGCTTAGTTTTATAGCCTGTTCTGGCACCCTTTTGCCTTTTTCTTCTAAAATAGCTAGTATTAAAAGTTCATTGCCAGTCCCAGGCAAAAGCACCTAAATAAAATGGGCTAATGTCTCAATATAGCTCATGCTATAATATCATGCATTAAGTACAAGTTAAGGATTGAGAATTGCCTTTTCCGTCGTTCTTGAAATGGGCTTGGGGGTGCGAGTAGCAGGGAGGACAACTTCATTTCTCACTTCTTTGCGTTGGTGACACCTGCGAAGTGACATTACTGCAGTTCTGATGTGACTGCAGATAGCCAGGAGGCTCTACATAGACTTAAACCTGAAGCTCAGCGTACCCAGCTATTTCTAGATACATGGTGATCTAGAAGCAATTGCTAGAGTCTTCATTTTGGGTGGCAGGGGCTTTCATGCTGCAGTACTACTGCAGCAAAATTTTTTGTGGCCACAGATTCTGCTTCTACCAAGTGAAGTATGCCCCTTGCTTTTCTTGGTTCACAAGCAGATTTTTAGCACAGAATGTCAAATCAGATAATTTATAAAGTAAAATTAGCAAAATGAGACAGTCTTGATTACTCATTTTTTCTGATAAACTTCACTCATGTAACTAGATTGTACTTCTGCTCGCAGAGGGGCTTCCCGTTCCAGCTTATCGTTTTAGATATTCAGTAGATAATTATAATTCAAAATGTTGACAGTGCTACTTACTTTTAGAACCTGTCATTAATATAGACAGACATAGATTTGAAAATAAATTAATAAAGACCAGCGAGCCCTGAGCCACTGGGGTAAAAAAATGTTGGTAGGCCCCTGTTGTAGCCCTCTTTGGTACAGCCTGTGCAGGGAAGGGAATCTGTCTAAGTCATGGTATTTCTGTTTGGCTAACACATGGTAAGCCTTTGGTGCTTCAGCGAAGTAGACATTGCTCTAACTCAGCTGATGCCCTCAAGTGCAATCCATAAGCGTACTGAAAACTCAGTTTGCAAATGCAGTGTAGCTTCTAGTAGCGCCCTGGGCCTTTGGTGTGTGACTCCTGGCATATTTTGCAGGGATAAACATCAGAACCTGTAAAAGCCAACGAACATCACCCATCCGCTTCAGTAGTCCCGAAATCACGTCTGGCACTAACTAAATAAGCCAGCAGAGCTGTCCAACCAGGTATGCCCAGGAGGTGCAGAGCAGAGAGCTGACTCACCCCATCCAGCCCATGAGTCAGTGCTAGTGGCAGGGGTAGAAGTGAGCTATGCAAGGATACCCTGGGCCTCTGCTCTACTCAGCAGGTTTTCTGCCAGTTTTATCTGTGAGATGGGTTTAAAAGGAAAAAAGAAAGAGGAAAAAAAAAGCCCCCAAACAAACATAAAACCCTCCAGTTCTCATGAGTTAAAAACTATCCAGGCTTCAAAAGCTCTCTCGAAATTCCTGGGAGCAGCATATCACTCAAATAACTGAAGAAATACCACAGGTTATCTGTCTTACAACCTGAAGTCTGACTAGCTTTTACCATGGATAGCAAGTGATAACCGTTTACTGTTAAAAATGGTTCAACCTTTCTGAGAGTCTTTCTTATCAGGTTGTGCAGCTCACAGATTCTGGTCTAAGCATGACAGCTCTGGTGTGCTACAGAAATGAGGGACAAGCCAACAGCACACACGCACTCCATACGCATCTATATTTAAAGTGAAACCAATACGACGCCGGGGCTGTAGTAATCAGACTTGTACACTATATAGTCAGCCCCGACTGGCCACGTGGTGGTAAACAATCATCCAGAAATAGGTGTTTGAGGCTTGCTAGGTGTTATCTGTATTCATAATGCTACATTCTCTATAACAGGGTGTTTTTCCCATCAGCCTGGTTGCTTTACCAATGCTGTTCATTTTTTTTTGTTTCAGCTTATACAAGTATGAGTGAATCTCACTGAATGACTCCTTTTTGAAAGTGGCTGAGGTGCAATCTGCCATCGAACATCCTTCCTGTGCTTTAATCATGCTGCAGAGAGCAGGGAGTAGAACAAAGCCACACAAGGCTGGTGGAGCATCCTCTGAAGTGACTTGCCACACCACAAAACGTTAGGCTTTTTGGAATAATGCCCCAGGCATTTATTTCCTTCTGTTCTTTATCTTGAGGGGTGGGAAAGGTTGGTTGTCTTTCCCACTTCCCATATCTGTGTTTTGTTTGGGTTTTCATCTGCTCTATTCACCATGTTCTGCTGAAACCCAATTGCTGTCCTTTGGGCAGAGTTTTGAAGCTGATCAGTCCTTTGGAGGACTTTGAACTGATCAGTCCTTTGGAGTGTTTTATTTTTTGATTCAGTGTGGTTGCACTTCTCTTAGGAAAGGATTGGTTATGTGTGAGATTTTCTGGAGAAGGGGTGCTACTCCTGTGGGGTTTTGCAGTCGGCAATGCCTCATTTAAAAATTTGCACTTCTCATCAATATATTTGTTCAATCTCAACCTCAGCGTTGCAAAGATTTTCTGTCTGGCAAAGGGAATCTGTTTTACAAGATCTGTTATGTGATGTAAGAAATTGTGCCGTTTTGACCCTGGGATAGAAGAGGATGTGCAGTGGCAGAGGTGCCGGCAGGAGATACGTGGGAGTGAACAAATACTCCGTCTCCTCAGACCTGTCCCCTGCTAGATCTACCCCTGCTCACAGACACGAGCATGCATTCATTTCCTTTATGTTTGCCCCATGGGATGAAAACTCAGGCTAGGGCTGCTCTAAAAAGCATGATGCCCTCCTGAGCGTGAGGAGGAGTAACTGCTCCAGCTTTACAGCAGAAAGCCTGTTCTTCCTGCCTACCTTGTGGAAGTTTCTCTACAGGATCCCTGCAGTTCCCAATGTCTGCACAAGAATGCGTCAAGATGGTTCTGCCTTTGCTGCGCTGCTGTGCTTTTCACATCAGCACTATGGACAAGGGGAAAGGGGTTGACTTACCAGGCTTTAAATTTTCCTGTGGAGCTATTGCCTCAGCAGTACTTTGTGGCAGTGAGTCCCCAGGTTAACGTTAAAGAGAATGAGCAGCTACAAGTTTTTACTCCTGTGCTCACGTTCCATTTAGACTATTACCTTAACCTATGCAAAGCTACATGTAATGGTTTATCATATGCAGTTGCATTGCTTTTTCCTGGTCGGGGAGAGTTTTACCGCCCACTGAGTACCGCTAAGCATACTTGGTGCTGCTCAGCATGAGCTTCCCCTCATGTGTTTCTGCTGTTCCTAGATAATGTCACCTTGTAGTGACCTTGGCCCACAGTCTCCAATGCATGCCTGATGCTTCTGTCCCTTGTCCATGGGCACTATGCTAGACAGGCTGCATTTGTGGAAGTGCTTGTACTTTCTTGTTCCATGGGGACCAGACTTAATGCACATCCTTGCTGCTTCCCACCCTTTCTGATGGTGCTCTGGATGGTAGTAATGAAGAGGAAAAGAAGGGACTAGTTGGCAGTCCTAGGGTAAGGTTTGGACTCGATGACCTTAAAGGTCTTCCAATCTAGATGGTTCTATGATTTTATAACTAGGACACAAAGGGAAGAAAAGCGAAGAGAAGAACTGGAGGAAAGTGATGGAGGTAAGCAAGAAAGCATGAGGGAAAGCGGGTTAGCCAGCCGGCCAGAGGGCAAGTGCAGGCCATCCCCGGTGGGCAGTCCAGGGGAACCTTCCCTACTCCAGCTTGGCCAACCTGAACCCTGCATCGCCCAGGTGGGGTGGGTGACGCTGCCCAGGCAGTCAAACCTTTCCGCAGGACATCAGCAGGAGGGTGCACTGGCTGGGATGTGCTGTGACAAGGAGGCAGCCCTCCTGCAGCCCGTGTCCCCCAGGGCACCCCATGGGCCTTGAGGAGGAGAAACAGAGATATGTGGTATTGAACACCAAATGCTGGGACAGGCAACAAAGAGAACAGCAAGCCTTTTCCTGGGGCTAACCAGAACCTCCTCAAATGCCCCACCAGGTCTGTGGGACTCTGCCCAGCCCAGCCACTCACTCAGTGAAGCCAACCCAGACAGGCTGATTGCTTGCCACCCCACAGCAAATTCAGAGATAAGGATGAGAGGCTCTCAAATACAATTCATGGAAGCCAGCTCAGAATAGAAGGCGGCTTTTCATTTCAGGAAACCTCATTTTTCGTTTGTAAAACACTTTCATTCAGAAAAAAAGGAGATGAGGGTAGAGGAAAAGCAGAGCTCTGCTTCATCCCAACCAGAGCAAACACACCTGCACAGCAGCTCTCATTCTCTGGAAAATGTAAAAAGCATGTTTTAGAAGGGCACCAGCAAACCCAGAGGTTGCATGTTGCTTCCTAATTACAGTTACTTGCGATTTTGGCAAATGACGGCTGTTTGGGCTAAAATATCCCAGGTTGGAGTCTGCCCCAGTACATTTTCTCTGCCTGGAAATTTTAAGTGGTTGCTGATCGTTTGGCTGGAAGAAAACATGCTCCTTTCCCCCTCCCCATGGTGACCTTTTCTTCATGTCCCCAGGCTTTGGAAAAATTACTCGAAATGTGTCAGGATTTTGGCTCGTGTGTCAGGAATGTGCTGCTTGCCTGTGAAAAAACTCCATCCGAGTTTTCCCAAGATAAAAGTTCCTGAAGAGATAAATCATCTTGCTCACGAGCACTCCCTTAATCTGGACAGCTAAAAACCTCTCCCCCTCACTTTATTCCAGTCTCACAGCTTCCCATGAGCCCCTCAAGGTCTACACCTGAGCCCCACTGCATGAAACCAAGTGTTACAACCGGGGGGTGCTGCATCTTGTTGGTGTTTCACCAAGGGGAAGGTCCCACCATCGCAAGCCCTCACGGTGCCAGGCAGCAGCAGCCTGAGCCCGGCATGACCCATGGCAAAGCAGAAGGAGCTGGAGGTGGAGAGGGTGGATGTGGCTTAGGGCGGCAGTAGGGATGAAAGACACAGGGAGAAATTGAGCCTTGGATCTGGTGGTGGTGGGGCAGGGAAGCAAAACAGGAGTAAGTGCCTGAAGCATACAGGGGCCACACTGGATATGGGCTAATCATGAGGATGGCAACTTTGGAGTACCTCTATGAGCTGAAGCAGCAGGCTACAGCCAAAGGGTCCAATATAATGTAATCATATCTTGTTGCTTGAGTTCGCTCTCACCCTTCCTTTCCTCTCTCCTTAAGCTAAGGGAAGCACATACCCAGCCACAGGAACACCATGCAGACAAATGCAAAGCTGGTATTTCTCAACTTTGCCCATGTACCCTTCAGAATTTTCTCCTCTGTCTTCAGAATATTGTACATGAAGTGCAAAATTCAAAATAAAAAAGAAAAAACGACCCAAAGCAAATAAGCAATCTGAAACTTTTGAGATTAAAGAAACTTTCCATGAGAGTTCAGGGCAAGGCACAGTCATCAACACACTTTGTAAATAAGTAGGCTTGTAAATGATAAGTGTGTTTGTACATCAAGGGTTTGCTTTCTGACAAGCTGAGCACCCACCTCTTCAGACAGAGCTGCAGCAGTGACCAGCACCTCTGAATCACAGTCCACGAGACCTTTCTATACTGAGATCAGTGCCAAAACCATCCCTTATCTCTGCTCTTCTTCCCAAGCTTGACAGAGAGATGGTTCATGTGCTGCAGTTGTACCCTTCAACTCTTCTAGCCTCCTTTTGCACCCACTGGGGTACCAGGAGGAGGTGGTGAGTAATTCCTCTAGCCCATCCCAATGCTTGTCCAGAATTCTGGAATTTCCTTCTTGATTAGGACAATGGCTGCAGTTGCTCATAGAAATAGGTCATTGAGGTTTTAAGTTTTACCTCAGATAGGTCTATTTCCATCACCGCCACCATCCTGGTCTTTCCCTGTGGGCACCCATCTACCCAAAGCATGTGGAGAAACCTTATGGTGCTGAAAGGATGCAGGGGAGCTTGCTTTAATTCCCCGCTTAGCGGCTGGTTTCCCCCTGTGATCATTTGCAAGTTGCTTGGTTCACTCAAAAGCAACTTCTAAGGTAACCCTGAGCCTATGCCTACCTCTTCACTGCAACCAGGCAAATGCTGAGCACCGTCCCACTCTCAGTCCCGCCAGCACCTCAGAGCCCTCAAGTCCCAGTCTGTAAAGTGGCCCCACAAGCTCCACAGCAACACCTCATCTCTCTGTGCTCTGTTGAGACCTGAATGTCAGTGCAGGGCTGGAAAAGTGTCCCACCAGCCCTGCCTGCGTTTGCATGTTTGCCTGGTCCTTCCTTTCTCAGCTGCCCACGAGCATGGACAAGCAGGGAGCAGCAGCAGGGTCAGCTTCTGGAAGTGCTGCTTCTGTTTGCTGCCAGCCAAGACAGCAGTATCCGGGCAAGGGCGATGTCTGGGGCTGTGAGCTCACGAGTTGAAGTTACGGGTCATTTCTGCTCAGCACTGGGCATTCAGAGGGCTGGTTACAGCAGCCCTGAGTGCCCAGGGAAGATGCAGCTCTGGTGCCTAAGACTACAGAGGGGTCCCTGGTGTGATTTCCAGCGCTTTTAGGCTACAACTCCATTGAAAAAATGCTGTCCATGAGTTAAGCCCTTTGTTTTCTTTTTTCTTTTCACTTTTCTTATTATCAAACCCATGATCTTTTTGTTATCAACCCTCTCTTTGTATCATTTTTTTCAAAGGTGGTGGTGGTTCTAGTTAGTAATGCTTCCATTCTCAGACCACTTGCACCATTGATTTAGACAGGAAGCTTCTGAGGACAAGAAACGTCCCTTATTAGGTGCTACTGCACTGGGTAACCTCATTTTGGTTTGGTGTCTAGACAGTGAAGCAGGGGAGAGCATTAATGAAAACTGAGCACCCGAATGCCGCAAGACCTTATTTGAAGTCTCAAGCTCACCTTCGCTGAAGGTGAAGTCAAACCTCGGAGTTTTTGGAGGGTTTGATTTGGGGTTTTTTTGGGTCTGTTTTGATTTTGACTCCAGCATGAAGATGACCTGATTTGGGTGTGTTTGCATGGGCATGTGTGCTCATTGTCTGCTGCTCTTTCTAATTGAGATAGGAAACTTCAGGCAGCGAGGCGCTGCTTTTTCAGAAGTTACACTTTCCGCTGGAGACAGAGGAATGAGGTCGATCCCTTGGAGTGACCAGTGTGGAAAGATGTCCCTTGCTTCTAAACTCCCCACCTCTGAGCACAACAGCCTCAGTGTTTGAAAAGAGGCATTTTTGTTTATCTCTGCTTATAACAGCGTGGGCCAAAGACTCATTATGTGTGAATCTTTTCTAGGAAAACACTTCAGGCTGCTCCAGTGATGTCTCTTCTGACTGTTATGAATCTCTGTTTACATTGCCATAGCTTTGTAAAACTGCCAGGAGAGAAAGAAACTGGCCTCCTATTTATATGAATTGCTGTCATAAGCAGAGGCCTTGATTCATCAGTTTGGGAATCCATGAACTAAATGTGTCACCAGCTTATATCATCATGAGGCATCCTGGGGAAAGAGTAATGGGAACACAGTTGCTCCTCAAGACAAAGAAAGGGAAGGGAAGAGAAAAGGAAGGGGTAAGGAAAGGGAAAGGGAAAGGGGAAGGGGGAAGGGAAGAGATGAGTTTAGTTAGGGAAAACACTAATTAAAATGCTAATGGATGAAAAGAAGAGATATAGATTTCATTTGAGTGACATTAGCCTCCCAGCAGAGCACAGCAACCACGTGGCGGATGAAGGGTGCTCTGCCACACAGCCCCTGCAGAGGGAACTCCCCACATCCAGCAGCAAACCAGGAGCTCCAGCCTGGGCAGCAGCACTCCCCTCCCCACCACTTCTGAGCTGCGATTCATGTAGTAACTGCTGAAGTAAAACCAGGAGAAATGGGGACTACCTCCAGAAGAGTTGGAGTAAAGCCGAGTGGCACCTCGCTTCTGCTTCTGAGTAAGTCTTCTGTCTTTAGACAAAGCCAGGCAATGCTCTGAGCTGGCTCAGCCCCACTGCGCTGCCATGCACGACTGCTGCGCAGCTGCCAGGAGCCAGACACAGTTTATCCTGTGCCACAAGTGTGGCTGAGCCTCAACATCACCACCCTTGGTGGGGGTAAAGGGCTCCCCACCACCAAGCCTCTCCTGCACAGGGTTCAAGCCTCTCTCGCTCAGCCTTAGCCATGGGCAGCCTTCCTCAAGGGACAGAGGTGTCTGAGCATCCCAATGACTTTGCTGAGCCACCTGCACCAGTGCAATGGCATGGGTGTCCACACCACACTGTGTAGGTAACTGGGGAGACTGGGCTAGGCCAGCATCCACTGCCTGGTTTCCATCTTCCCTATTGGTGCGAAGAACTGTCCAAGCTTTTTGTTATTTATATATATACATATCTAGTTATTTATGTTATTTTTTCCATCTTTGTTTGAGGTGTTTTTTCCCCAGGAAAAACCTTACTGAAATTTTGCTTCATCTCCACCCCTCCCTGAATTTAAAAAAATGACAGTAAAAAGCCCAAATGTCACAAAACTCACGGCTTTGCCTGCAAAATAGGATTATTCTTGTCCAGCAGCCCCAGTTCATTGACAGGCAGAGGCAAAGCAGACAGACCTGTGATGACAGTGGAAAAAAAACAAAAGAAAACAAGAAAGAGAAAACACAAACACTCATGTGGGATGTAGCTCAACTCCCAAGAATGATGTTGCTGCTACAAGCATGGTTTGGGCCACAGAGTGGTGAGGTGTTGGGGACCACGTGGTCAGGGATGTTCCCATCACCAAGGACAAGGGCTTTCCAACATCCCAGGAGCCAGAGAGGGGTTTAACATGGCACAGGGCCATTCAGGTATCAGTGGGCTTGTTTTCCCATCTGTGTGAGACACAACCCAAAGTCAAACCAGCACAGGCAGTGACAATGCGACTGCTGCAACAAAATGAATGCCAGCAAGCCTCCCTGCCTGCCTCCCTGCCTGAGCCTCATCCCTTCTCAGCCAGTAGTGGCTGAGGCAAGGAGGCAGAAGCAGTAAGTCAGAATAAAAACCTGGGGGGGGTGGAGATTGTGGAGAACGAGAAGAAATAACGCTTACAACTGGATAAGAGAAAACAGCAGCTTTAAAAAAGTCACTGGTGTGAAGTTCCTGATGCCAACCACAGAACAAAAGGAACTGCCTTTTTGTGTAAGTGAATGTGGTCAAGTAGTGTGTCTCTGTACAGCTGGCTCACAACAACCACAAAGGTTTTACCTGGAGGTGAAGCATCCTGGTACCTACCCAGCGGTGCCCAGCTCATGCAAACCCCATTAGAGAGCAGCAGGAGATGCACTTCCCAAAGGTGGGAATGAAAACTGTTCCAGACAAGCAAAATGTCTAATACCATTGGCCGTGAACATGGTTAGAGACCACAAGACAGAAAAGCTCATCATCAACTAGAGCTGTGCAGTACAGCCGTGTCTATCGGATATCCATGCCCTTGCTAACTTTGTTTTGGGTACATGCTTGGGTTCTGGTATTTTTTACGTATGAAACCACCTCAAGGGATCCGGATGCTCATTCCAGTGGTATGAAGGCATCTCTGATTGCACAGAAGACTCCCTGCCTCTCTTCTCGCCTTTTTCCTGGGAATCAACGACCCTGCAGCCGGTGGCAGAGGCTGTTGCAGGACATGCTTGCAGGCTCTGCCTTCCAAGGCACCCAGGAGAGGGTTATGCTCTACAGTATGCCAGCAAGTGTAAGTGTGTGACTGGTCATTTCTAGCAGATCGTGCTATAGCAATGCTATTTCTTTCTGCAATGTTACATGCACCCTGAAGCTTTCCAGTACTTGTAGCATAGCACCGTACACAGCTGCCAGCTGGGCCTGTTGGTTCATGGTGTTTAGTGGCAGAGAAATGTGCATGCACTAAGACAAGGAGTTTGTAATCTAATTGGAACCAAGATACAGATAAAAATATCACCAACACGGGAAGATCAGGATGGGCAGAGGGGAGGCCAGAGGTAATGCCAATTCAAGCCTGAGCTTTTCCAGATTTATGCCGCAGTATTCATCTTTGAAATGACAGAGGTAAGTTCAGAGCACCTCCCCTCTGTTCAAATTCCCAAAACATATTAGCTGGGGCAGGAGGGAAAGAACCTACATATTTATCTTATTTTTGCTGTTATGCATTTGAAGAGAAACAAGACCTACAAGAAGGCTGACCCCAGTCCACAGGGAAGAGTTTGGTACCAGTCAGGGAAAGCAGTTTTCAGACCAGTTTTCAGCTGTTAAGTAGGAGCGCAGAGCTGCAGAGGAATCCCTGCACCAGTGGGAAAGGCATCACGTACTTGTCAGCTGGTTCATCATCAAATACAGGCCAAATTTCTGTGCTGAGAAGCTCCTGCTGCCTCCTCTGCACACGCACTCAGTTCTCAGCAGACATGTAGTGGACACAAACACCACTCTGACCGCTGTGTGCTGCTTCCCCAGGGGCCCAAGGGGTTTGCTACCTGCCATTTGTAGGGCCCCTCGCTGCTGCAGGTAAGTGGTGGAGAAGGCTCAGACTTCCTCTGTCCCATGCTCCTCCCATGCATACCACGCTCCCCTCCGTTGCTGCACGCTGTTGCAGAACCCCATGCATCATGGATCCATTCTCCTGCCAAACCAAAGGTACCTGCCGAGCTCCCTCCCCACTCGTGAAAGAGGGAGCCAGCCCCTGAAGTGGGGGCATGCCAGGAATATGAGACACCCCAGTGACGGGCAAGGGATGCCATCCCTCCCACAAGTGACAGGGAGCCCAGGAACTGTCCCTCTCTGGGCTTCACTTCAGTTCCATTTCTCTCTATACTGACTGAAAGGTTAAGCCACTGAAAGGCTGGAATTAATTATTTATGGGCAATTTCCTTTTAATGTGAGTTTTGATGAAGAAATATTTTCTCCTTATGCAAAGTCATCTGAGGTGGTCAAAAGGAAATTAATACCCTATAGGCAATCCAATGGAGTGCCCAGCACCATTTCAGGTGGCCTTTTTATCTTGATAACAAGGGAAAGATGAACACAGAGCACAGATGGAGGAAGGTGCTGTTAGATGCTGTTGGGTTATCAGGCCTGACACGGCCATCAGGCAGAGAGGCTGATTCACTTCTGGAAACACTCCAGCCTGATGCAGCAGCCAGACTGCTGAGCCCATGGCTGCAACGTGGGCCTACAACTGCTGCAAGGCTGAGGTGAATCAGCCATGGCACGGGCAGCCTTATTCTAGGTACAAGACACCAGCTGGCAGCAGGCAGTATGAGCACTACTGTGGCACAGTGAGAGCAGCTCAGCAGCCCGGCAGACAAACTACCATCTCCAACCAACCCTCTGCACAGCAATGCTTTATTTCTCTTTCACCCACAGAGACTTTGCTCAAGTGCCTGCTGCACACACACACTCTTTGCAGGCAAGCTCAGTGCGCTGCCTGCACGCTGCGGCACCTCAGCATCGCTCCTGTGGAGCCCCCTCATCTCTTCTTGTAAAAGAACAGATTCAAGTAAATTCTGACTCTATATTCCCATCTTTGCTTGACAAACAGAACAGGGAAATGCCATTAACACGCAAGCTTTCCTCAAACCACCTTGTTTTTGCTAGTCGCTCACTGCCAGTCACAGTGGAAACAACACCACTTCCTCCCACATGCTGTCAATGCCTAGGCTGCAGCTCTTTGCTTTTAATTGAATTACCCAGCCCATTGCTTTTTTGTTATCCTATACAAAGCAGCTACGTTCTGCAAATACCTTGATGGAGTGACTAAATCAGACAGTGAGATAATAATTTCCACTGCATCATTTGCTTTGGTTCCAAATTGGCCATCAAAACACAGTCAGGCAGCTGTGAGGTTCATGGGATGTCCTTGGCAATTAGGTAACACCACAGTCCCACTCCCAAATAACTGAAATTGTCTCTGTTTTTTAAAAACCCAGACTTTAATGTATGCTGAGATGAAATCTCAGCCCGCAAAGTCAGTGGAATCAGGATTTTGAGGCTCCCCACCCAGCCCTGCCCCATTCCAGCTTTTCAGACTATAGGCATTTCCCCAACACCTGTTTCCACTAAAATAATACTTATTGCTGTTGTTGTTACTGCTGTCATTAACACAACTGAACACAGCTCACCATATTCCTCAGAGAGGAAAGAAAGCCTTTTTGTTAATCACCAGCATAAGAAGCGATACGTGGCACGTTTTCTTTGTGTATTCATCTTTAAATTCACCTGCTTCCAACGTGTTTAAAATCAGAAGTCCTCACAAATAAACACAGGACTATTATGTGGTGGAAGGATGGATTTGGATGGTCTTTAATCATGGGTTTACTCTGGACTTACAATAGACTTCTTTCTGCCCCTTGACAAACCTGACCAAGCATTTCCACAGGCATTGAGGGCAGGATAACCTTCCCTCTTTCCCCATGCTTGTATAAGACCCAAAATAGAGGGGCTGTGAGCTTGGAGAAATTTTATAGGCACTGCCATTAGCGCGAATCCTTTTCAAGCATCATGTAGGTGCCCTTTGCCCAGTTCATTCAGCCTCTCCCCTCTGCCTATGGAACAGCGTAGAGGAGCAGTGGCTCCCCCAGCCCAGCCCACAGTGTCTGCGATGGGCACGGTGGGAGATGGAGACACTCAATGGGTGGGTTTGGCTGCCTGCTCACAGAAAGGAAAAGACCAGTCTCTGCTGGACTGGCTTGTTCAGAGCAATCCTGTGCATGCTGGGTGCATGCACCTCCTTGCAACCATGCAGCTCACAGCAATGCCTTTTGCTGGGAGCATAGTCATGGCATCACCAGTCCAAGGGGCTGGCACTTCCTAAAAAAAAAGTGTGAACAGGGGCAGCTTCTACCTCTGCGTCTTTGGCAACAAAATCAATGATTAGTTGAACTATTCGCTATTTAAAATCAGCCTTCCTGCCCCATTGAACCCTTTGCAGTCTTTACAAGACTTCCTGGCAGGCTGAGCAAGAATTGCTGTCTTTGTTCCAAAAGCAATACCCTTTGCCTTCTCCTTCTGAACATGAACCTGGAGAGAGCTGGGCAGGAGCAGGAGCACATGGGTGGCTGTGGGGAGATGCTTACCTGAAGCCGAGGAAGCTTTGCTTGACTTTGTTGAGGAACTGAGGAATTATTCAACATCCCAGTTTCACTCAGGCGTCACCACATCAGGACCACTTGTTAACATTCGCTCCTCTTAGAAACGTTCTTCAGGCTACGCACTGCTCCTTATCTGATCTCTGGGGTCTCAGTTCCTTCTCTATGGCCACCTTCTTCTCTCCCTCAGCATCATCTTCTGGCCTCTCTGTCTGGCCTTGCCATGACCTCAGCTGCATCACTAGTCATGGCTTTGCTGCTGTTTTCAGCCTCCCCTTGGCCTTCTGCGCAGCTAAGCTCTTTCAGGATCTCTCCAACAGCTTTGAGCCTCCTGTTTTTCTCTCTTTGTAGCACTGGGTCAATTCTGGTTACTCCTTACCCAGTTCAAGCCCCACTATTGGTCATTTTCTCAGAGCCACTGAGGGCCTCCTGGCAAGACCATCCAATAACGCTTTCCTCCAGCTCCTCTAGGCATAGCCACACAGCACTGATCCCTCTGAACACAACCAGCTCCTTATTTCTACCATTATCATCCTCCATCCTTTTCCAGGGCCTCCCTTCTTCCTCGTTGCCAGAGCATCAGAGGCTGCAACGTCCCTCTTGCTGTGCCGCCTTCTGCTCTTTCCGTTCCTCCAATCTCTTCCTCAAGCTTCCTTCCCTGTTCAAAGCATGACCCACTGCACTGGATCCCTCAAACCCTCCCTTGCTCTCCACTTACACATCCACATAGCAGCCTCACTGCTACCTCCCCCATGACCGATGCCCTTTCGGGAGCCATCTTGCTCCCTGTCCTCTCCTCCATCCTCTCCTGGGGTGGTCTCCAGGCTTGCTCCTGGCTCACTCCCTTATGGTGTCCTTCCTTCACCCCTCTCAGATCTCTTCCTGACCCCCATCACAGCTCCCGTTTCTCCCCAGCCCATAACCAACTTACCCCATGCAGCCACAAGCAGCAGCTCATACCTGCCCTCCTTTTTCCAGCTTCTCTCTATTGCAGCTTCTCTCTTCCTTTTTCTGGTGGGGGGAGGTGGAGGTTGAGGAGAGCTTCTTTATTCATTGATTTTAATTTTTTTCATGCCTGTCTGCTCCCCATGTCTGCCTGCACCACCTTATTTCTGAGAAATGGATGACTCCTCCTGGCCAAACCCCACTTCTCCCCTCCAGACCTGCTTGCCCCTTCCTTTGTGAAAGGCAAAGCTAATTCACCTTAGCAGCACATGCTAAATGGCCCTAATGATTCCCAGATAAACCTGGAAACTGAACTCTCCTCCTCCACACCTGCTGCTTGCATCCACCAGGGCCACTCCTGCAGCCACCCTGCTCTGCCTCATCCATCCAAATATGAGGAGTTGAGGATACAGCTTGGCTGGAATGGTGAAGAGCAATGCTGATAATCCTTGCATTCTGCCAGACTAATTCCAGCACTGGCCCATCCGCAGAGGTTTACCAGAGAGGATAGAAGGAGAGGCTGCCCACGAGCACTCATCTTTCCCTGCCAGAAGTTGAGCCCACCTCCCCAAGTTGATGGCCAGGGGAAGGAGTTGTTGATACCAGTGCTACAGTTTTTGTCCTGGGAACACCAAGCATGTGGAAGGAGGTGAAACAGGTTTATCAGAGCCCTTGGAGTATGAAGTTTGTTTTCCATAACACTTTGCAGGAAAGATGGCATTTTGGATCAGCACAATCAGCTGCCTGTGTCCTACAGTGTGATCTCTGGGGTTTAATAGGGCACAAGACATTGATGGACACTCGCCCCCAGGTGCAGTTAAAAAATTAAGCGTCTAATGAATGTTGAGAGCCTGCTGCAGACACCAATGTGCACATGCTTACTTGATCTTTCTTTCTCTCCTCTCCCCAGCCCAATATGTTCATAAAACTTGTAGGTATCATTAGCACTCTTTCCCTCCCTCACATAGGGGGACCTGGCCATATGCATAAAACATCATTTTAGAGGGCTGGCAATGGCTTGCTACTGCACACACACACATGCATGCTGTATGTAAAACCTTAACATTTTACTTAATGATTCTGGCTTTAATATCAACTTTGCAGAGAAAACAAAAATAAACAGCCTTCATCCTGTAAACGAAGATGAGCCGAAGAGCCTTGCCAAATACCCACACCTAGCAGGCTGCAGGATGGTAGAGCAGCATAGGAACTGTGCCTCAGAGTAGAAAAAAAAAAAGAAGAAAGAAGAAAAGAAATAAGACCTTTCCCCTCAACTTCCTGCACTAATCCTCTTGGCCCCCCTGCGCTGAAGCACACCCCACCACCGCCTCCAGAAATGAGCTCACTGGTTTCCAGAAAGCACCATGCCGTCCCTCCCTGCGGCAGGGATCCCGGGTGCCTGAGATGCCTTCAGCTTTTACGTGGGCACCGGTGCCCCCCCCCAACACAGGTCTAGACCGCCAGATGTGGGCCAGATCTCTGTCGAGCGGCGGCACGTGGGCATGAATGCTGGGGAGCCCGGGCGGGTGCGTTGGGTTCAGTGGCTGTGTCACCACTGTAGTGGATGGTGACGGTTCGGCAGGGTCCCTCGGCAGGAGATGACCTATCACAGCTCCGTGTTGATTTCAAACTTCCTTTTTGCGGTTTATGTCGCCTCGATTTATTCATTTCCTTGTAATTTACAGATAGACATCAGTGTTTGCTATATTTAAACGGTGCCTGTATCCATGTGGGGATTGTAGGTAGGCCATTTCATTTGTAGAGTGATGGTTTTAAAGGAAAGGGAGACTTGAGAGTCAACCTTCAGGCAGGTGCTGTCTCATTCGTGGGTATGGGTGACATGCATCTGTGCACAGGGACACCAGGCAAACACCCTCCCCAACCCACAGTGCCCAGGACATAGCTCCCTGCTCCTCCACCTTCCTGCCACCCCACCATAGAGGAGGCTTGTCCACCTCTCTCCCATCCACTGCACATAGCACAGTGACCATTCAGGCTAATTGGTCCAAATAATAACATCATTAAGGCAGTGCAATGAGAACTTGGTTATATCGGGGGGGGGGGGGGGGGGCAG
>JARCZZ010021228.1:0-19683 GCA_030323915.1 Brotogeris chrysoptera | reverse complement strand
GGTGGTGGGGGGGGGGGGGGGGGCGGGAAGTGAGAAGTTCTGGAAGAAACAATGGGTTTGTTTAAAAGGAAAGATTTTGTACTATCCCCATGCAAATGTCTGCCATTTGTTTCGCCAATTTCTTTGGAAATTCCAAGCCTGGTGAAAGCTACTCTGACTGGTGCTTCAGGATGCCAACTGGCGCTAAAAATCACTGGTCAGCAACTCCTCTGGAAAGTGGGGCTCCAAATATTTGGGGTAAAGATGAGACAAGGGATGAGGATAACATGAATTCTTCAGACCTAGCCTGGGGTTTTCAGCTGTGTTGTGAAAAACCCCTTGCTCTTAAACAGCTCTGACCTTTCCTATTTCTTGGAGACTGACGTCTCTACAGTAAATACATGATGAGGTCACTCACCCTGTTTTTGAAGTCTTCCTCTCTTGCTACTCCTCGCATGGGTTTTTTCTGTGGGAGGGGACAGTCATGAAGAGGGCTAAACCTCTTGATCATGTGTGAAAAAAGGAAATGAAAATGAGTTATTGGAGATGTAACAAGACCTGACCCATAGCTTTGGTTTCTGAGGACATGAAGATCATGAAACCCAGGAGAAGTCTGAAAGGGAAAAGGCAGGGTGTCTAGTTCTAAAAGTGATTTTATCTGAAGCTAGATGCTCCGTGCTAGAAACTGGAAATGCTCAGCCTTCGCTTTTACAAGAGAACTATGAATGGCTGTAACAGGCGCGTGAGAAACAACTGATTCAATCGAAACAACTGATTCAATCACCTCCTCGAGAAAAAGTAATTTGAATGTGGTGGCTTTGGCTGAAATAAAGTGCACACCCGCTTCCTACGGGAAAGCCTACCATAAGTGATTGCCACAATTATATTCTACTGAATGTTTTATGGTTTCTAGGGTGAGAATCACAACTGGCAAGACCCACATTCCATCCTATTCACAATACAGGAATTGTGGTGGTCTCTAGAGGATGAGCTTCATAGGTGGTGCCCCATCATGCTCGGCACTGCACAAACAGTAAGAAACACTGCCTGCCTTTAGATCTGGCTGTCAGTGTACTGAAAGATTAAAGAGAACCTAAGAGAGGGCCAAAAAGTGTTACCTAGACCCACAATAAGGTATTTAGCAATGCGCATTACTAGATGGCTGCAACCACCACTAAAAGAAAATTTCTTCACGACTGTGTACCAAGGCTGATACCTACATTAGACCAGGAGGAGAAGGCACAAGACTACCTGACATAAACAGTCCCCTGATACATGAATAGGACCTAACCATGGACAGAGACAGGCTAATGCATTTTGGAGACAAACAGCAGAAGTGCTTTAACCTGAAAAGTGTCTGACTTCTGGCTGTGCTGCACTGGCCATCACCAGCTCGGAAAGAAATTCTGCGTCTTGCAGACCTGAAGAAAACAGGACACGGCTTTAGTTGCCTGATCCAGATTTAAACATTTGCTCTTCACAAAGAAAGTGAGAAGGAGCAAGTTGGGCAACACAGTGAAGATGCAATGGTGAAATGTGTTACATGCACAGGGTGACACCACGTAGCAATCGTACTCCTACCTTGGCAAGTATATTTCATCTACAAAGACGCAAGTATCTGCTCTAACATCACAGGGTTCACATGGACATTCACAGAATTTCCTCTGGTAGGTGGTTTCATTGATACTACATGGACATCATTCCTGCCTGGCCAGAAAAAGGATTAAAAGCAGGGATGGGTAGCCAGACCAACCAGAATCCACAAGTTCTTGGATTTCAGACGTCTCTAGAGCAAGAATGCGTAAACTGGTTTTGATGTCAAAGTAGAGCAAGCCCAAGGGTCAAAGATGAAGTCACTTCCAGGAAACAGAAAGGACACATATTATGCGTGGTCTGTGAAGTCACCCAAACCTGCCTGGTTTCTTAGCTTGAGGGGCAAAATTCGTGCATAACTCATGACCTGTCTTTTGAAAGGAGCATGAAATGATTACACAGGGCTTAGGAGACTGATTTCAGAAAGTCCCAGTGCACAGTCCGATGTCTGAGGACAGTGGGCAGCAGTGTAACTGGAGCAGCAGGAGACTGGCAGCCGGCCTGCAGAGATGTACAAGGCAGCTATGCTTCGCCAGTGCTGCTGAAACAATAAATACATTTACAGAATGAAGTCCTGTGCTTCATCACCATGGTTTCCCAGGGCATGAAGCTACTCCTATCTAAGAGGTGAAAACAGGGGCTTGTTGCCTTTTTGCAAAACACCACCCTGTGCAGAGCCACTCAGATGTCAGATTTCAGGACAGGCTGCCAGTGCAAAGTGGGAAAAACAAACCCAAGCCCAGAACCAAGATATCTGGCCTGTTTTTCTGTTTCCACTTAAGCACAGGTGATTGCCTTACCTCTTGCCAGTTGCCAAAAGGGCAACAGCAACCCATCCAATCAGCATCTTTATCAGTTCTTCAATGTCTATAGTCCAAGGCATGTTATTTTGATACACCTAAGTTAGCTCCTTCTTGACTGTCATTTCAGAAAAGCCAAGCCCCTGAGCATTTTGCAGGCGTTTGGTCAGTTAGTACCTGCAGCCCAGCACTGCAGCCAGCTGTGCGACATGGTGGATGCAACCACCCCACTGTCATGCAAAAAGGATGCATTTACCTGGCTACGTACTTGAAAGCTTAGTGCTTGAATGAGCTGCACACCATCTACCTCCTAACTGCTCCAAGTCACAGGGACCTGTTGACTTCTCTTTGGAGCTGACCAAACTAGCAAGCAGTTGATCACAAATAACTACCCCTGGTGACATGGGTGATATGATTGTTTCGAACCACTCAGCTACTTTCTTCTTTTTTTTTGGTAAGTACTCTTCCTCTCTCCCCACCTCAGCCTCTTTACGAGTATTCACAGACAATGATCTGAGAGCATGCAGGAGAAAATGCTTTGCTTTTTCCTGAAAGCTCTCTGCCAAGAGTGGTGTTTCCCCACCTCCACGCTGCTGACAAACGCTGATGTAAACAGCATGCTTATGCCCGCCTAAAAGGCCACAGGGGTTTTCACGTGAATCCTGTGTTTTTTCCACAAACCCTGTTACACTGTATTTCAGCTTAAAATGTATCTCCTCCTTTCTGGTTAACCTACAACCCCTGCGAGGCTAATACAGTTTACAGAAGTAAGCAAAACCACTTAGCAGAACCAAATTCTGAATATAAGTACTTCAGCTGCACAGCTCGGGCATGAAACCCTTTCAAGAAACGGTTTTAAGAGTGGCCGTATTAAAATCAGTGAAACCAATATTGACACAAACTGCATGCTGAAATCGCTGGAAAAAACACCAGCTATGCCTTTGGTATTGACTGGAGTAAAACATGTCATTTATAACACCACCAAAATCATAACAGGAAGGAAGTAGACCTCAGAAACTATAAACTGAAGTTAACAGAGGTAGGAAGTACTTCAAAAGCTTTCACATAGTGACTGTAAAAAAATACTAAGAGGAGAAAATGTTTTCAGGGTGTTTTCTTGATTGCTTCTTTTTTTTTTTTTTCCCACTTTATATATCTATCCATTCGTTATTTGGAAGAGTAAGACATGGTCACAAAAGTCAAATGCAACTTTAAAGTCTTCACGTGCAAAATAACTACAAATCAACAGCTTGATTTTCCTTCCACTCTCCCCCTTGCCCCATCCCTCCAAAAGAAAATCTCAACCTCTTCGGTTAAAATAAGTCTTTCACCTTCATCTCTCTGCATTCAAACTAAGCAAGCTGTGTTTGGCCAGAACATGGTACTCTTCTCCTTCCCTCTTCACAGCCACTGACTTTAAATGTGCTCCTTCAAGGGAAATAATTAAACGCTCCTTCCAAAGCCAAAACCAATAACATATCTTGATAGTCAAGAGGAGCCTCCAACTAAAGAGAAAATGCCCCCCCCCCCATCTTCACGCTTCACAAATCTTGTAACTACTTTTCTCACCTTGCTCTGGCTGTATGCTACTGTACCCAAGGGGCCTTCTCAGGACCTTGATTTACAGTAAGAAGGGGCTGCCTGGTGAAATTCACTCCTATTCTTATCTATTTAGTTCACTTATCATCCTCCTTTTCACCTTTTCCTAGCTTTTCCCACTTGAAAGCACTCTGGAAATTATAGCAACCAGTAGCTACCAACCCAGCAAGCAGAGTGTCAGAGGGTCCCCAGGTACTTGGCTGGGATGGGAGGCACCAGCCTGGTCTCCAGCCCCAGAGGCCCACAGGATCAGTACCAGATTCCCAGCTGCAGGGCTCTGCTGCATCATCCATAGTCCAGGAAGCCAACAGCCAAAGGGCAACCTCCTCATTTTCCCTTTTTCTACTAACTGTAGCTAATCTTGCAGGCATTTTCATAAGCAAAAATACTTACCATTTGACCTCTCTCTGCACTTTTGGCTTAGAACACAGTTCCCCATAGACTTAGCCAGCAGTGCTGCCCAGGTTCACAGTGCAGAACCACATGCGTTAGCTTTGCTGTTAGATTTGTCCCACGACTGAAAACAACACATACAAATCAAGTTGGTAGGGAATAAGGACTTTATTCTAAGATGTGAGCTGAAGCGTATGAGCATATGAAGCAACAACCGCTAGAAAAAAAAGTGAAAAACACATCAAATATTTGTATCGTACCAGTTCAGCTTGAACACAATAGTCCCTTTCAGTAAAATGTACGCACAGGCCAAAAGCATATGCAGAAGCTCTGAAGGTTACCTAGAGCAGTGGTTTTTCATGCCTAAGAAAGAGGTCTCCCCTAAGAAAATCTTTAAGCCAGGAAAAACACTTCAAGTAACAAAGTAAAAACGATCTGTTAGTTCTGCTTGGCACTATGGAGAAAGAGGGGGATAATATATCCCAAGAGAGTATGCATCTTTAAGATGTATAAATTCAAAGTCCCTAGAACACAAGTCTGCTGCCAGACCAAGTACCGGTTTTTCTTCCTCATTTAGAAAGTCAGGTGAAGAACGCCTGTTAAGCATGGGGAGATCATGTTCTGGAGCTAGCTACTAAGAGCACACAGTCTGCTCGCCAGTGAAAATTTCACTGATGTGCATACCAAACAGATCTCTTCTCTTTGTCTTTGCAACAGCACCTTATCATTAAAAGCTGCAAATCACATCAAATTCTGTAAAATTTTTGAAAACAAATGTTAAAACAAGTATTTCCTTGACTGTCTTAATACAGGAGGCCAAATGCCGTTCTCCTTGAACTCTCCCTTCACATTCATTTCAGTACCACTGGAAGAAAGCTCCAAGTGCACACAAAGAGCAGAGCTGGCTCTGTATAAGTCAGAGATAGTGCTTATTTTAACCTGGCTCATGCATGTGACATAAAAAAAAAGGGCTAGCAGGATCATTTCTGTGCTATTTTCAAGGTCTATCAACTTAATTCTAATGCATATATATATATATGTATATAATGCATAGTAGCTTTCAATTATAATAAAAAATGTAATTTATTTCTAGACTTGCTCTTCGGGACTCAAGAATTTTAGTGGTTTATCCACTAAGTTCACAAGTACTTTGAGTTGAACAGTCACTTTTCTTAACACAGTACCATAAATGCATCAACTTAAAAGCTGCTATTATGGGGACTAATCCAATAAGAACAGCGGCAGCAACAAAATTCATTGTCAGGACAAACGTCAGTCAGGCCCTAAAAAAAATACGTCTCTGAAGAATTGCATTGTTTTTAAAAATACACTGAAAAATTCAATACAAGAATATAGGCATCACATGAATCTAAATTTATAACCACTTACATGTATCAGCTAGTCTCCACAAACCATCTGTGTTTGCTACGCACCTATAGTAGCTACATTTTCAAATTGGGAACACCGCAGATTTATGTACCTTCCCTGAGATCGGTAATCCAAAATAAATAGCCCTGCAAATGTAACCATGTAAACGCTGGATTTAAGTCTTCAGTAAGAATCAGTCCTCAAAACCCAAGGAGAACATTAAGCAAACGTAAACATAGCAATCATTTTGTCACTTTTGAGTTATTCTCAGCAACAGTGGAACCTATGTGAGATGTAGCATCCAAACATTGGAGACCCGTCATTTGTATCATACAATATGGTTGTCCTAGTTCACTTTCCTATATTGAACCCCTGAACACTTCCAGCTGCGATGTGGATCTCCAAATTGCGATCCAGATCTGCTCCTCCACTCAGCATAATCCTTACAGTGCCTTTAAAAATACTCTTTTCTGAGGATCTTATTCTTGAATAGAGGAATGGCGAATAGATCTGTGATAATCCTCTGGACTAGCCACAAGTTCTGGTAAATCATAGCCTCTCAGAAGATGTCCACTGTTTTGTTGAGCAAAGTAATACAGCTGCCTGGCAAACATTGGTTCAACCTTAAGAACAGACAAAATGTTAATCAGACATGTGACAAAATTTCATGCTCCTCATCTTAGTTAATCACAGAGCTTCTAACTTAAAAACAAGGCAGGACAAAACAGTTCTGCTTACCAGGATGGGAAAACTATCTCAGTAGCCTCACTACCTCTGCTTTAAGCTAAGCCCTGCCTGTTCTGCTGCCAGGTGCCCTGCTAAACAGCACACACTCCTTACTGCCATGACTTTCATTTCGAAGGGCACGACCAGTGACACAAACAATGTACGAGCAATGGCAGCCCTTTAGCCAGCCCCTGAGTGATGCATATAGGCCACACAATGTCTGTGGCCAGTCGTCCAAATGCATACGCAAAGTGCTGAAAGTCTTCTTTCATTGTAAAGTACTTTGAGGACTGAACTCTAAATGCTGGAGCCCCCAAGTAGACTGAGATACATTGCCAAATGACTCTGCGTGAAATCAGACTTCAGTCTAACACCAAGATTACTCTTGTTTCTGTTTATTCAAGCTGATGAGGAATCTGTTCAACCACCCAGAGAGGTTTGTATGATTTAACGCTGCCTTCACTTCTGTCTCTTCAGAAACCACTGTTCCACCTCAGGGCTTTGGGCTGATATTACTTAACAGTAAATATCTAAGCTGCACACTGAGAAAAAGCACCTGAAGCTCACCTTACCCTTGGGGATGAACAAGTTGGACAACTCTTCCCCATACCCCTCTCCTGCTGGTCAGCCAGCCCCTCCATATTAAGATATGGGCATCAGTTTGGAGGAAAAATATGCTGTCTCTGGTTCCCACCTCCGAGAAGGGATCGCTGCCTTGGAGTAGGCCCACCAATTCCATTTCCCTTCTTTTTATCTGTATTTGGAGGCAGCTGAGCACTTGCTGTCCTGCCATGGGGGAGACGGGAAGGCAGTGGAGCAGGTGAGCCATACAGCTTCTGGGGCATACCTGTTTGGTGGGACAATGGAGCCTCACCACCCCACAGGCTGGGACAGCCCGAGAAATTGAGGAGCCACTGGTAAGAGGGAAGCAAAGCTCTGGAAAGAGCAAAAGGTACGCAGAGAAGCTGCCAGGTCAGGAGCTGAAGAAGGGGGCTGGAGAGGGGATGCTACAAGGGAAGGATGGAAAGATGGAAAGGCAAAAAGGGGACAGGAGCTTTCAAAAAATTAAAGACACCAGTTTTCCCCCCAAGGATTCAGTAAGTTAAGCCCTTCCACCAATGTGAGCATTATCACCTCTCTTGTGGTTTTATGGGCCAATACAGCCAATTTAGAAAGTATCTGGTCTCAGTCTCTGTCATCATCCTTTCTCAGATAGCACCCTGAAAGAGTAGCTTTGAGCATGTGCGAACTGTGGCCAGTCAGCCTAAGAGCCTTTCAGCTACCTTAACCCTGAAGCTGCATGGGCAGCTCCTGCATCCTGTAAGGGCTGAGGTCCCTGAGATGCAGGCTCTGGAGCACATTCAGGTGCAGCAGTTGTGAAAACACTGTGCTCTGCACTGACCTGGCAGCCCAAGGAGCTGTGCAACTGGGATGGTGATAACAATATGGCCCAGCTCTTCCAGGGTACCTTTCATCTTTAGATTTTGAAGGGATGCACAAGAAATTACAGATTGTGCTTATGCTCTACAGAGAGGGAAATCAGGTCCTCAGCCCTACTGAGGACTACCAGTCAGTCCTAGGCAGATCTGGGGATTCAACCCTGGTCTGGGAGGTGCCACATTTCCAAGAATTTATTACCTCACTCAGAACCTACAAAAGCTAGAAAATCCTGACTGGTAGACTCATATCCTCCATGGAATAGGTTTCCTTCAGGTAAGGGAGAAGTCCTACTTACATGGGCTGTAATTAGCTTCCTCTGCCTCTGTGGATCTGGAAATTCCTCCCCAAAGCACAGAGCGACCTGGTATCTTGGCAGCGGACGTCCATGGTGAGCAAAGGCTTGCAGCTCTAGGAAGAGAGAAAGAGATGTTATGGATTAACCCCAGTAGGCAGGCAAGCACCATGCAGCCGCTCACTCCCTTTGGTAACCTTGGGTCTGCTGTCTCAGCTTTGCCCCCTCTTGTCCACTCCAGCTTACTTGCTGTGGGGGCAGAGTGAGAAACGGAGAAAGCCTTCACACTGCACAAGCACTGTTTAGCATCAGCTAAAACATCCCCGTGTTATCAGCGTTGTTTTCAGCACAAACCCAAACCATAGCACCACATGAGCTGCTATGAAGAAAATTAACTCTGTCTCAGCCAAAACAGGTACAGGCTGGTAATAAAGACTTTGTGGATGGCTGAGCTCTAAATGTATGACTCTGGAGGACAGCAGGAGAAGAAGTAACTCCAAGGGAGGATACAGGAGGTTAGTTAAGGAGAATACACTGAGTCTGGAGACTTTCCCACAGATCAGGGGGAGCTAGGCAGAAAACTGCAAATTTTCTATTTGCCTTGCCTCACAAGTCATTTCATATGCACAGACTGGGAGGTCTTCCAATTAATGTTTCTATTTGGCCTCAAAAGCAGAACCTTCTGGAGCAGATGCTGGCAGTAGCTGGGACCCACTCAAGCAGACACCCAACAGCAGGACTGAAGCCAATGGCTTAGTAGACCCAGAGACTCAAAGTACTGCTAGGCATGAGATTCAGCCTCAGCTAGACACAGACATAAAGTCGCTGTCATCAGTGAGCCTAGAGGAGGACGGGGAGGCAAGGGAAGGTGAAAGACCTTATTTAACCCATGCATCGAGCCGGCAAAAGAGCCTGTGTTTTCTGTGCTTCTGCACTCTCTTCACTAACCCACACCCTCGCACAAAGGGAAAATGTCAAGTGATATAATTATTCCAACAGTCGAAGTGTCCCCTATGAAGGATAGTAGGGGAGGCCATTGTAAGAGACTTTCACTGGGACCAAAATCAGTGTTGTGTTTTAGGCACTGTATATACTTCCAGAAATGAGATAATTCCATCTACACAATTTCCTCATTAAAGTCTCTGTTACGTGCAGTATTTCTTCATTTTAGAGACTTCATTTTAACTTCTGTTCATGCTTTCAGGAAACAGCTGAAATTAATATCAAAGCCAATGTCTTATAATGAAGCTTCAATGAAGCTTTTCCCTGCTATACAGGGAAAGTCTTTGAACTTCACATAACAAATGCATCTTTTCCCAAAATCTGCTCCTGCCATTTCTACTCTAATCGCAAGTTTTTCAGAACAAGATATCAATGCAGTGACCACCACAGAGTGTCCCAACCCTGGTTTGGGACTACTGGTCTTACTGGGAAGGTTGGTTATAGTTGTAAAACAACAGACAGCTCACTTAAAACACAGAACATAGTTCTCCCTACAGTCTCCATCAGAACCCCCTAAAAGTGCTGTGGACTTTCCAGAGGTACGTCAGAACAGAAAAGAGATTTTCCATGGGGCCCTGCTTCCCTCTGTACTGGCACAGAACCAGGCAGGATGATCCATCAAAGGCCAGTCCAACCATACTGATAACAGCAAACTTCTTCCACCTTCCTCTTCCCTCCTGTTTCACTTGGTCTCAGCAAGTCTCCAAATCCCGAGCACTTGTCGGAGTGCCTCCTACTCTCCCCCCAGACCAATTTACTGTTCATTACACAGTACTCCCCAAAGACCATCCACCTGGTTTCTGACTTACTGCCATTTTAGCCTTCTCAACAGCACAGGCTGCTCAACACAGGCCTTGATGCTCTGATGCAGTTTGCACAGCAGGATAGAGCTCCTCAAAGGGGTCCACCTAGCTGTCGTCCATTGCAGTTCTGCATCTGCCCTTTTCTCTGCTGTCTAAGATTTCCTCTCCTGGTAAAGATCTCCTGCCTCTCTTCCCAGGGAAGGCCCAATTTCCTAATTGGGGGATCCCTAAGCTTGTCTGAACTCTGGGACCTCAGTATATTCAATTAACACGCAGATGTGATACACCCATGGCAAGTCACAAACCTAGCTGAGCATCAACACTTGCAAAAACTCACTTTGCACACACCGCAGACTGTGTCTCCAACCACATGCTTGGGTTTGTGCAGGCATTGGTGCACTTTGGGAGGGAGAAAAAGGTAACTACTGCTCAAGCTTATCTTTGGGGTTAGGTGTCTAAAAAGAGATGTCCTGTCAACCGTTTGGAAGAACCCAGAGTACATCTGAAAAACCACCTGAGAAAAGGGAAAGGGATTTCCAAAACCATCATCAGAGACAGAATTATACATCTTCAAATTAGCATGTGATTGAAGCGCAAGCCAATACCCTGACCTCAAATTCCCCTTTCTAACTGTCAATTCTCACATTCACGTGAGATTTCTCTCTTTAAATGCATTCCTTGCCTGACCATTTTGCTGGGATGGTGCATCAACCCTGGAATATAAAGTATGCTAAAGCTCTTGGTTTGGGTTTGATGTTTTGGTTTTTTCAATTCTGCAGGGCATTATTGCCTTGAGAGGGTCATGCCAGTGCTGGTGCTCTCTTCTAATGGGAAAACATACCTACCCATAGGCACACAGTTCACATATAGCAATGCCACACACCTCAAAAAAGGGCAAACATGTATTCCTGACATCCACACTGTCCTCTGGGACAACTACCATCTCCCATCAGTTTCCCTGGGTGGACAGCTTTCCTCCCTCTAATCTAACTGCTCAGAAGTGCTGCAAAGTGGGGTTGAGGGTCTACCCCTTCCCTCCATAGGCTGGAAGGAGAAGGTACAGTCCTGAAGTGTGCCCTTGCCACTCTGTACTGCGCTGTGCAAAACAAGACCTTTCCACAGAGCTCTGGAAAGGTAATGCATACCCTTGGTAAGAGTTTCAGGTAATCCTGAAGCTCCAGAAGCTCTGCTCCTTTTTACCCCCAGGATACCTTTCAAATACTGGCAGAGCCTGAAAAGAACATTTTCTACTGAAATTCAGAGGGTGTTTGTATACTCTGAGCAAGACCTCAGGCTCACTCTGGGTCAAGTTGAGAGCATTGCAAGTGCAGACAACAGAGCTACCCAGGACTTACACTAGCAGATCCAAGATCAGGATTCACTTTCCTCTGTCACTCAGTTTGTGGAAACACTATTTCATTAGGTTCCTCCTTATGCTTCTTATATGTGAGGTTTTGGGTGCCACCAGCTGAGCATCAACCCACTCCTGCTTGTCTGTGCAGGAGTATTGAATGTGCACAGAGAGCAGAATTTGACAGGAATATTCAGAAGTTAACCACCCCTTGACTATGCTTGTCCAGAAGAAGTGAGGGGTAATTCTTACTGTAACTCATAAGGCCACATTAAAAGAGCACTCCTGTAAAGCTCTCACCGTAAAGACATCACCTGCAGACCAACCAGGTGACATTCCCAGAAACAATATCAAAGCTGCAGCGGGAATTACCTGCTAAAAACTGCTGAGTATCAAAGAGCTTGCATGTTTGGTCCCTCTCCAGCTTGTTGGGTCGGTCACTGCAAAGTGCCAGAGGCCCATCCCAGTAGATCCTGCTCTGGCAAAGTCTCTTAGCATAGAGGCCATCAGGTGCCATCCACAGTATTACTCCTCGTTCCAGGTGGTTCAGTAGTTTTTCTATGTTCTTCCTCTGGCCATTATCCTCTGGATAAGGAAAGATAACTTGGTCCAGGCTGCTGACCTCATAACTTTGGCCATGGGATATCCTACACCCTTCAGGACTAGAAGTTGTCACCTCCTTTACCAGTATTTCACGGTAATATAAGCAGATGTGGAGCCGGCAATCTACAAGGAGAAAGAAAAGCAATCACTGTGAAACATTAGTATGAATACTTTATGTTTCAGATCTTTACTAAGGCCAACAGACAAGTTCGCATGAGATACCTGAGCCTGGTGGTCACAACTACCCAGAAGCTCATGTTAGCAAAAATCATATAAAGAAATAAATGCTTTTGGGGTATGGCAGCATTAATGGTGCCTCATTTTATTATAAGGGCTACTGATGTGGGAATTTGGTAGGAACTAATATCCCACAAACTTCATATTTCCATTTAAAAAGAAAAGTCATTGTTCATCACGTTTTCCAAGTTCACGTCACATCACAATTAAACCCACTGGCTCAGTACATTTCCTCACATATTATCAGGAAGTAGCTGTGTTTCTCCACAGATTTTGCATAAAGGAGGTTTCTGCACAGGGGACCTGCAAACTTGCACTCTCCCGCCTTACGAGAAACTACTGCTGGCTCCACCTCCAACAGGGCTATACCCAAAATTCCCAGCCTTACTCTCAAATGGCCATTTGGTCGACTTGGCTGACCTCTCAGAACTCACACAGAACTGTATATATACACATGCTTCCGTGTGCGTGTTTAATATATATATATATGTATGGAAAATATATATAAAAATATATGTGTGTGTGTACAATATATGTTTATATATACACCTATACACAAAACCACACACATATATACATACATACAGAGCCTGATTCAGGAGAACAAGAAACCTGCCAAGCATCATGTTATAGGTTTATTCATTATTTCTGTAAAAAGCACATTCCTACACCTTTTCCCAGAGTTATTCAGAAAGTTCCCCAGCATCTGGACATCTGCAAACCTGGCTGAAGTAATTCGCATTTTCTTTCCCAAATGCCTTACTGTCACCAGGAATAACGAAGCAGAGCAAGTCCAGATGGCACCAGCAGGAGCATAGCAAAGTACCCAGCTAACACTAGGTTTTGTGGGAGCTCCTCCCAGATAAGAAAAGTCACTGACCCCCCCGAATTTCCAAACTCCCCTGGGAAGGCCTGACTCAGTGGCTCACCAAAGCAACCCAGCAACACTGTGAGCCAGAGAAGCACTTCCACAACTTTGACCACCTACATCCCTTGGAGTTGGGGCTACACGTGCTGAAGTATCATGGAAAACAGAGGCTTAAGACCATACACCAAATCCATTCATTAAAGAGGTGTTTTTTTTTTTCTTTCCTTTACATCAGAAAGGAGAGATATTGCCAGTCAGAAGTGGGAGTCTCTTGCCAAGCTCCTCAGAAAGCCCCGGGGGTGACGGACCTTACCTGACAGGGCGAGGGCTTCACCAGACCTTATGCTTGGCTCAATCGGGATGCCAGGAGTCTGAGACTCAGGAGGTGCACAAGCATAAAAGGTTCCTGTCACCTGACAACCTGTTTTCACAAACAAAAGTCAGTGACAGCTGCCTAAAAGCTAAAAGAAAAATTTGGGCAGACGTCATTGCGACGCAAAAGCGAGATTTTCTGGGTCCACCAGGAACGTTCCCTTCCCCTCCTCTTAAAAAGGACCTATTTCCCAATTTTTCCAGGTTTGCCAACTCTACCAATCTCTCCAGATGTGATTTGGGCATTTTTATTTGGGTTTGCATGAAATACTCCCTTAACATTTCAGTATTTCTCCTAGTCCTTCCTCCTTACCTAATAAGTTACTAAAGAATAATACATTATTCTAATTATTACTCTAATGTATTATTCTACAATATGTTATAGAATGTGAATAAATATCAATACATATAAATATATAGAATGTATTTTATATTGAATATACTATTCTATAACATGTATTATTCTATAACCAATTATAGAATAATACATCATAATATATTCTATAATACATTATAGAATAATAGTGTAATAATAGCACATAAATCATTTTTAATTAGACTTCGGTGCTCTTAAAAGTAGCCTGATAAAACAACTCATTTCATATACGGAATTTTACTAAAGACCGGTATAACAATAATGCTGTAATTAATACTCTTTTAAAAAGTAGGGAAGGAGAACTGCTACAGGAGATTGTTAGGGTTTTATTACCAGGACTACTAGCAGACTGCGTCAAGAGATGTCTTTCATTAACTGGATTATAACATGGACAATTGATGTTTTCCTCTGTTTCTTAATATCAATAGAAGTCTTTAGAGGATGATGTAAGTGACATGCAGACAAGTGCACACTACCTTTCCCAGCGGCAGAACCCACCATGATCAGGAGCTGGAGCAATGCAGACACAAAACACTCACATCTCTAGGTACATTTTAGAGGCCAGTGAAAAACCCAATACCAGCCAACAACAACTGCCTCCAAATTCAGCAACCTGTGTTTAACTGCTTGCAGAGGATGTACTTCAGGGTAGAGCTCATCCAGCTTGCTACCTCCCATTTTTATTAGCAAATAGCAAATGATTCTGCCTAGTAATTCCAATATGCTGCCAGCAAACATTGCAATGCACTAAGCATTTACATTTTAGCAGACCCAAAGATTTATCTGCACCAAAACCTCTAGAGAGCTGACCTCTGAAAATGCAGTATCTGCTCTAAGAAGTACTTTATCACTTCCCATCCCTTCCTGCCCTTCTGAACCAGCTGCCTCTCCTCACAATGCAAATGCCTGCATTGTCAGCTGAGTTATCTGCAAGGGTCTACAGTATACGGTTCCCTTTCTCTTATGTTTTATCCCCTGCAGGCTTTAGCACAGCAAATTTTCATGATTCAGGCTTTTTCCTAAGGATGCAGAGCTTGGAAAGCCACGATTATGTTAGGCTTTAGCACTGTGAGATCTCTGGGGAAGGGAACGTCCCTTTATTCTGTTTCTGCTGTACCAGCCCCAAGAAAGACTCAGTCCATGACAATTTGTCCTATTTGCTGCTGCACTAAAATAAAGTAATAATTTCATCTTTCCTCTTGGGAGAATAATGCCATTCTAACCCACAAGGCTGGAGGGAAAACCTCACTGATGTGTGCCTCAAAAGATCCAAAATCAGAAAGCAAAGCTAAAGAACACATGTTCCCATTTGAGGTTTAGCAGTGGGTTGGTTGAATTCTTATTGCTCAGGGCTTTCGAGACAACTGAGGACTCTGAGGGGCTGACTTGTATCAACTCAGAGCACTGCGTATGCCATAACATTGCCGCCACATATATGGTGGCAATGAAAGCAAGAGCCAGGACAAAGGTTTTTGTCACGGACAGCATGACCCTCCTTTTGAAAGGAACCCAGATACTTCTGTTAATTCCAATCAAAGCCACAAACAAGAAACCTGAAATCTGCAGTCCTTCTAGGTGACCAACCTCAGCAAGCAGCCCTAAACGGGAGCGTCTTACCATTTTCACAGCCGGGCCCTTGCCAGTGGTGACTGCGAGCTGCGAAGGGGACGCTGGCGCACTGGTAGGGGATGTCAGGATGTGGCTGCTCTGGGGCAAACTCCCTCCAGTTCCGTTCATGGGGCACCATGTAGTTTGGTACCTATTCAATTTAATGAGATATTCTTTTACTCAGCAGCTATCGAAGCTAATGCTAGGCATTACATCAGCTTTCACATCTCAGCTCCTTGATTTTCTCTGCCAAAGCCCATGGAGGTCTAAGCATTGCCCAGGCTACACGCCTGGCACCTTGCCACCACCACCAATGAGGCTTTCAAATGAACTTCTCACCACTGGTGTAAATAACAAGCAGGGTGGAATAACAAAAGGCAGTCAAAGCATTGCTGGTAAATGTCTGCTTGGAAGAGCAAGGCTTCATTGGGTGCTCACATTCTGGCATCAAGAGAATGGCAGTGCACTAATATGTATCATCCAGCAGAAAACAGCTATGACTCAGGGACAAACAACACCAAGGGAAATCGATTTGCCCTGTGGCCTCATATGACATTAGAAAAGTTGCTTCTCAATTTCTCAGTTTTCATAATAAAGTTTCTTCCCAGAGACAACTAGAGAGCCACGCCAGCGAAGACAGACACAGCACATAGCAGAGAAACGATGCTGTTCAATGTACAAGCACCAAGTGAAACGTGTAAGTGATGACATACCTGAGATGGGAGTGAAGTGTAAGGAGATGGTATCGGAAACGGGTGGTTCATCATTAACGGCTGCTCCTCCATGCTGATCTGTTTTGCACCTATGCTCACCAGAGGGATGAAAATAAATGATGTCAACCACATCTTGAGGAAATCCAAAACTGGCACACTGAAGACAAATCCATACAGCCTGCTTTTGACCAAGCAGAGGACTAAAGTGCCCTCCAGCACTCATTTGGGACAGGATTCCCAGCCCTTACTTGCAGGCAGCTCCAGGATGCCTTCAGTCCCGCTGGACTCTCCAGTGCCCCACAGGAAGGCGCTGCCCAGCCATACCCAGTGTTCCATGATGTCTTCCCCAGGCTCTGCCAAGTCTTTGCCTCCTGCAAGCCCTATCACTGCCTCTGGCCCCTGCCCAGCAGGCTGCAGGCTGGGCATCCCTTGCTCCCAGCAGCTACCTACTGCTCAAACCACTTCTGCCCTTCCCTGTACTCAAAACCAAGATCCAGCAAGCCATTTATTTTCCTTTTTGCCTGTCCCTTGAGCCGCTCGCTCGGCTGTCGCTACACAGAATTGTCAGGGAGGCTCCAGCTGAAGGAGCAGTTCCCCCAGCGATGTGCAGGGCACCTGTCTGCATCTTCTGCAAGGGCTCCCTTTCAACGCTCCAACTCAAACGCCAGCAGTCCTCCTGCAGACGCGGCCTCTGAAGTCATCAGAACAAGCTGCACTTGAGCCCTGCATTCTGGCTCCTTAAAGACTTTAAAAGACCACAGGGCCATTCCATACAAGCACACTTCAGTCCTCGTGTGCTTACAATGAGACATTCACACTCTGTTACACAGGGAATTTGAGATGCTTTACCTTTTTTAGCTCCTTCTGGCACTATTCTGTACACTTTATAGGGATCTGAGATGTCCAGCTGGCTTCTCTCCACCAGTTCTTCAAAGTCATTGCTCTTGTTCAAAGCACACCTTAATCTTGTCTTCCAGGTAGGGGGATCTGGTTTATCAATGCCCTCTCTGAACTTTCCTTTAAAAAGAGCCCAAGCCTGGAAACATTTCAGATAATCAAAAGAGCAAGAAAAAGAAAAAAAGAACAAAAGAAAAAAGAAAAATAATCAACTACAAGGTACAAGTCCACAATGCTTGAAGCAGCATCTATTTCTGTGCATAAATTTATTCCCTACAGGCTTAGGCTAAGAAAAAAAAGAAGCATGGTAAAGCAGGAAAAATGGTTTACCAGGCACAAGAAAGCAGAGAAAATAATCCAAGACAAACATGGAAATGGATGTGCCGTGGGCCCACAAGCATTTAGCTCCACAAAGAGAGCCTTAAAGGGAAGGCTTTCTCACCCTGTAAACATAGGGACATCAGGGCACATCTAGGGGCACCAGTCAGGCAGTGGTGGCTGCAGGCACCCAGCAGAACCAGGTGGCAAGGAGGGGATGGCAAGGAGCCACTGCAGAGCCTCCGGGCATCCCTCCTGCCCCAGCTGTGCCCCACAGCCCTGACCCCAGCCTAAGCCCTACCTTGAAGAGGGCAGCATCCTCCTCACGGTTGTAGTCCTGCTTGCCGGCATGCTTCCAGGGGATGCGGAAGATGCTCTTCTCATCGTTCTCCCACACCAGCCCCGGGTACTTGCCGCTGTCTATTTGGTCAATCAGCCACTGGCGGAGTTTCCCGTTGCCACAGCTCACCGAGTTCATCCCGCACTCGCCTGGCTCCAAGTTCATGCCACTTGTGTCAGGGGTCGGGTGGGACGTTTTGGGGCGCCTCACTGAGCCCACCTCTCCACACACAACCAAGCACCAGCTCTCTGGGGGCTGCAGAGGAAGGGGAGAGGGGCAGGAAGGAGGAAGAGGAAAGCCCACAGGTCAGGTGATGGACTAAGTCCCCATGTAGAGGCTGGCCAGTGGTCCCCAGTCCCTGACACCACATGTATCACCCCAAGCAGCAGCTACAGAATGCAGGGGAGCTCCGGGAGAGCCCCGGGAGACACAGTACAGAGCCTCAGGAAACCGGGCACAGCCCCCCAGCCTTCCCCAGGCACCCCTGGTGCTGCAGACTTTGACAAACTTCCCCCATGTCCAGACACTGTTTTGCATGAACATACATGGGCTGCTGAGATTCTAGTTGCAGGTGACATAAGGCACAAACCCTTTGCCCTGCTCAGAGTTCAACTGGGCTTTTTACATTTTAACCAAAAAAGTAAAAAATTGCATAAAAATGTATTTGCACATGACAGTGCACATCTGTAACATTAGACACGCACACACAATTTGGAGAGCTTCACGTACAGTTATGATTTATACGGCATCTAACTATAACATCAAAGTAGTTTTCACAAGCTCACTTACGCAAGACACATTTGAACACATGATGTCCTATACATATCTACCCCTCCAACTGCTCCCGGCACGCATATGTAGCAACATTCAAATCTATACATAGCAAATACCTAAAAGTGGAAAGACAGCAACCCACAGAGCCTAGCATAAGGGCAGTGACTCTCCCCAGGCACACGGGAGCTTGCAGGCAGCCACCCAGTGCCCTACCCACGTGCAGAGCACTGGGAGCTGTGCAGCTCTGCAGTGATGGGCATCCACTGGAAAGGTTCTAACATGAGGACCTCAACACCAGTGATGCGGACTTGGCGTGAGGTTTGTCTGCCTGCGCTGAAAAGGTGCCCAAAAGCTTAGTTGGGCGGGTTCTTCCCCCCCCCCCCCCCAAATGGTGTGTTGGGGGGGTTGGTCCCCCCGCCCCCCCCCCCCCCCCAAATCTACTAAAGTGATTCCTCACCCACAGCCTCTACCTAGAGCTCTCTATGCACAGGGAGACTTTTAAGAGTGCCTTGCCTGACAAGCGCACACTACTGGGGGCAGGTAGGCAGCTCTGCACCCCTTACACCCTTCCTCGGACGGCAGCATCCCCCCAGACACCAATCCTGGCCCCCGAACTTCTTCCCCGGGTGCCTGCAGGTGGCGGGACAGCGGCTCCCCCATGCAGGGAACCCCTGCAGAGACCCCTAAAAAGTGCTTTCCTCCCTGTCAGGCAGATCATGAAGCGGATCCCCCCCACACCAGCTCCCGCGACTCTCCCCAGGGCAGGAGGAACCGGCAGGGCCGGCGGCTAGTGCGCGCCTTCCCCTCGGGAGCAGAAAACGGGGCGGGTATTAATTACGGTTTTGCTTTAAATTAGGGGGGAAATCCTATCACAATAATTTTAAGAGCCAAACGGCTCTCTCAGGCACCGACAGCCGCGGGAGAAGCGCAGCCCGGGGGGAGCCGAGGTGCCTGCATCACCCATCCCTGGCGTCTTCCCCAACCCGTCGGGTCCCGCTCTGCCGGAGCGGCCGGGCGGGAGGAGCGCTGCGGCGGACCGGAGGGCAGGGGAAGGACCCGGGGGGGACTCGGTGTGTTCTGCCGCCGGCGCTTACCTCTGTGGCGGAGCTGGGAGCCAACAGGGGCCGCCGGCTGCCGAGGCGGTTGCTGAGACGGGACGCACCGCGACTGGGCCGGCGGCCCCGGGAAGTTTCTTTATATGACGGAGGGCGTCGTGCCCGGGGGGGGCGGG
>JARCZZ010021227.1:0-23603 GCA_030323915.1 Brotogeris chrysoptera | reverse complement strand
CCTTGTCCTCTCACTACAGTCCCTCATGAAGAGTCCCTTCCCAGCATCCCTATAGGCCCCCTTCAGATACTGGAAGGTTGCTAGGAAGTCTCCAGCAAGCCTTCTCTTCTCCAGTCTCAACAGTCCCACCTTTCTCAGACTGTCTTCATATGGGAGGTGCTCCAGTCCCCTCATCATCCTCATGGCCCTCCTTTCAACTTGTTCCAACAATTCCATGTCCTTTTTATGTTGAAGACAGCAGAACTGCACACAATACTCTAAGTGAGGTCTCAGGAGAGCAGAGTAGAGGGGCAGGATCACCTCCCTCAATCTGCTGCTCACGCTCCTTTTGATGCAGCCCAGGATATGTTTGGCTTTCTGGGCTGCAAGTGCACGCTGCCGGCTCATGTTAATTTTCTCATTGACCAACACCCACCCCCAAGTCCTTCTCTGCATGACTGCCCTTAATCTCCTCTGCCCAACCTGTACCTGTGCCTCCTACCCATGTGTAGGACCTTGCACTTGAAATGAACACCAGTAATGTATGGTTCCCCCATCATCTTCCACAGTAGTGTACATTAATATCACTTGAAGGTGAAGGGTTGCAGCATTTGTGTAACAGAAATAGGGAAACAAATAGTCTGTATTTTCTGAAGGGAAGTCTGAGAGCTAGACTTGTAACTCTTCCAAGCATCTGCTAATTTTCTCATACTTACCTTGAGTAGCCAGCACTGCACTGCATGTGGCGAACTCCATAACCTGAATATTAGGAGCTTGGCATCAGAAAAACCTAAAAGTTTCTAATCTTTTTTTTTAAGTTCCTACATGCAGTCTAGGAATAGATTTTGGTTAGTTCTGGAATAATTAGTGCATTTGTTACACCAATAACTACTGCAACTGCAATGCTTTCCAGAAAGAGTATTAAAATGGAAACGCTACGTAGACTTTGTTTTATTTCTGGCTTTCGCATGCACTTTTTTCCTTGCAGCTTTTTAATATTTGCTCTATATATGACTTTATCATAATTAAATATTTGGATATCCATATGTGATATTTGTCTGCTTTTCTATTCAATTCTCTAGCTATCACCCACTATTTCTATTGTTTTCACTTTTTTTTTTATGACAAGTATTAAGGTTATTCTAGCTTTTATTATTCTTTCTCAATTAATGTTTGAATTTAATTTTCATGTTTATCTCATCTTCATGCCTTCTAAAATGTTTTTGGACTTTTTACCCAATTCTTTCACATTTTTTCCAATCTCTTCCCATAAATGCAGCCTTCCACTGAATTACTGCATAGACAATGGCAAGACCAAAGTCAATCCTTTTTTAAGAATAAAAGACAACTTTCAAAAATCAGCCACTGTATGTGCTTATTTATTAGAGTGAAATATGGTGATTCCCAGAATGCTGCAAAGAAACCATAGTATAAATAAACACCTTTTTATTATTTTAAAAGTTGCATCTCTTTTTCAGACGTTAAGGAGCAAAAACATGATTGGAAAAAGCTTGATTTCCTCTCAGTGCTTCCTCCCTCTTTGCTCTCTCTCACTCTTCTACTCAATATGTCACTATATTTAATTTTAATTGTGAAAAAAAAATGTTGCTCTGAAGCATTTTTTCTTCAATAACTAAGTTAGAAACCTTTCAAAAATAAAAGTATTAACACCACATTTAACTGCATGCACCAATGCTACAACCATAACATTTGTTTTTCCCCAGTTAAATGAAACTGCAGTAGAGTTAGGACAGAGATTATTGACTTCATATCTCAAACTTAACTTCAATTTATGTAAAATTGCCTACAGCGTGAGATTCTCAAAGAATATTCCTTCCTACAGCTGTAAAGGCCATCAAAGTGTGAGGTCATACCAGAGGAAATAAGACAAAGCAAGTTGGTACAACTGGTCCTGATTTTTTTCCCCATATATGAAGACAAATTAGATTTTGGAACATGATGAAGTGATTAATATGCCACACAGGTAAGCAAGGGCAAAAAAGTTGAAACCGTTGTATCTGTATAGAAGAAAAGTACTATACATGGATACTTACTGCAAGCTCTTCCTCTATGTGGAGGAAAAGAGGATAATATTTTAAGAACCTGAGGATAGTCAGGTTTCTAACATCCTTTGCCAGAATGCAACCTAGAATGTTTGAAATATTAAAATTATGTTTGCCAGCAGACTTCTTAACAACTGTGTGTTTTATACCATCATAGTATTTTTAAAGACTACAAGGGATTCGTGCATGCTAGCCCTTATTCCTATCTTTGAATAGAAACCACTAAATGAACAAAGGTGGTTACAGTGTGAAGTTGGGCTGTAAATAGGGCTCATACACAGGGATAATGGTTCATTTAAGATGCTAGATTAGATTCAACCCCACTTTTCTGTGGTTTTATAGTATCATGGCAGATTCAGTTCCACCCTGTGCACATTCGTTTGTTAGAGCTTGTCAGAGGTTAGCATATCTCCTATCATCATCCGCATGCAATTAGCAGGTGACCAGACATATTATGCAGAGAAGAGTTTGCAGCAAATTATTTCCCTGATCAGAAAAGTGCTTTCATTGCTTAATCAGGTTTTCCTGCTTATGGCTGGCTTCTTCAAATGTATTAATGCACATATGGCATACAGGTCAAGCAGGAGAAAGATCATATATGGATCACATGCCATGTAGAACATCAGCAGCAGCATCAAGTCCCATAAATAAACTACTTGCTTGTATACTGTCCTCCTTGAATCCTCCACACTTCACACATTAGAGCTGCTTTGCACTACTACAAACAGGGTCTCAAAAGTAACCAAAGGAAAGGCTGAATTTGTACTTACACAAGACAAGGCAAGTACCTTTTTACACTGTAAATGCACTGTAAATTTACAGTAGTCCTTACAAAAATAATTATCTGATAAAAAGATATCTTTGAATAGAAATAGAAAGAATAGAAAAGAATAGAAATATGTTAGCCACTTTGACTTCTGTGCAAATCACGTTTAACCTTTAAAGGTAATCTGTCACATTTCATGTGACCGTTGCTGAGAAAAACAGCTGTGTTTATTGCAGCGCTGAATTATCCTTTTCTTCTCTGCAGAGGAGCAAAATTGGTAGATTGTTCTGTATGGTACTCTTCACTTTCAGGTAAAATGTTAGAGCAGAAACATGGTTCCCTTAGTGCAAGACATTTTTGTCAAAATGAAATGCATGATCAACAGTTAAAACAATTGAGTTATTTTGTTAATCTCCTGTTTCATAGACCTAAGATTAACTACACTAGACTTCTTTCATTATAAATCAGATAATCAGCACTGCTGTATTGTTTCTCATCCTACAGTTAGTGTTGAATATACATCAGATTTTCTTTAGCATTACTACCTTTTTTGTTTTAACATTTTAGTGAATTTTCCAACAGTAATTACACAATAAAGGATTAAACCAACCAAATCCATTACTGCTGTTGAGTAACAATCAAATGCTTAACTGCTAATAATCAACATATATATCAAGTAGTTTTCTAAGTACAACCATTACTCTTAACAACCATAATGGCCTCATTTATATGGGAAAGATGAAAAATAAAAATGTATTGCACATGCAAATGTAGACATTCACACATAAGACAAAAGTAATAACAAACTAGAGAAATCTCAAGAATAACATTTTTGGTTATTACAGTATGCACACATGAACATATCTATCAGCCAAAAGATAAAAATCCCTGCTGTTTTCACACTGAATGAGACTTAAAGGAAGAAACCATATGTCCTCTGACAATCTACATCCTTTCTGTGTGAAAGGAGTTACCTATCTATCTGGAAAGTTTTCAAAGACTGGTTTAGCATTGTCTTAGCAAGGAATATCAGCTTTTCATGTTTAAATGCTTAGCTGAAAGACATGAAAAACCTTGTAATATGTGATCTGGATCACCAACTATAACAAGATAGTCATATTCATCCACAACTTTTGCAAGAGCAGGACAGACCTTAGAAAGTACTTACCAGAAATTCTGTGAGTGGAAATACTACCAGGGAGTCACTGCAATTTGCATTAAAATAGCATTCTATGCATCCTATAATGACATAGTAAGGAGACAGGAGAAAGAGGAGGGAAGGAAAGGAAGAACAAATCATTCCGTTGAGATATTTTGGTTTGCAACAAAATATTGCAATATAGTCTTTTTTATAGAAAACGGTTTGGAAGTTACTGGCATTTTTGGCATAATTATAATTAGAGGTTATTTCCTGAAGTTCCAAAAGGGCTTTTTATAGCCTTACACACTTCATCAATGCTACAAAAATATCTCTAGACATACACAGGGATAATATAAATTCTCCAGGATATGTATGGAAATTTTCTTCCCAGCACAACTAAGACTACTAAAGAGCAGACGTTTATTAATACAAACCAAGGTGCAAGCTGTGAAGTTGTCTGTTAATCTACATTGTGACTACCGTCCTCTTGATGTGGACATTATCACCTGCCTGCCTTTGGTTCTCTATTTTTGGCACAGTATTCATGTTAGTTTTGATCTTTGGATCCACTACTGACTTGCTACTTCAAGTCCCTAGAAATGTAAGGTTCACTAAAACTGTTTGCTTCTACGCCCAGTGTTGGAATCATTTCAGTGTTGAGTAACTAGGTGTCCAGCTCATGACCAAGTGTATTACATTATATGTACTAAGTATTTCTACATCAATATTTCCATTTCCATCAACAGCGGGGCATTCCCAGAGAGCATTCAGGAAACTGGAGTGCATTCAAAACAAAACACAGGAAAAATCATTAATAATTTGTGTTATATAGTTGGGTAATTGCTATGCCTCTCACACAGAATACATAGAGTGCTCTTTTGCTAGAAGGTATTTCTACCCATAATTATTTAAATACATTATATCATCAAACATGTAATATTTATGTGTGCAGAGAGGGAAATCTAATTCTCCCCTTTTCTTTCCTAAAATAAAAAAGATCTTATTCTGTTTCAAAGAGACCTTGCAAAATCCTTTAGGAAAATGTAATTAAGTGAGCATTTGTTTGACACAGAAAGAAATGCCAATATAAGAACCTCTTTTGCCCCACTGCTGAGGAAACCCATGATGCTTGATACAGATGCATTGCTGTTCTGTAAGTATGACCAATCTTGCTCAGCATAAGTAGGAGCCTTGCCATATTCAAATCCAGATCTGCACTCTTCTGCTCTTGATCTGAACACCAACTTTTCCTAAATTTCATTTCTTATTTCTGTGTACATTGGAAGTGTGAATGTAACATAAATTCCAGGGACTTTCTGTTCATGGCAAGAGTGTCCTCCTTTTACGCAGTTTTCATACTCTCAGGAAAAGAGTTTTTACTTTTTCCCTAGTTGATTAATATCACTACTTTGAGCACTGGAGTAATTCCTGATCTAAAACATCATAAACACCTTGGCAGAATAAACATATTCTTTGTTGATTTAATTTTTTCAGTAACTCTTTTAACACCATAATCTATTTGTGTATGTCGTACTACAATACCAGTAAAGTTATTGCTTAAAAATTTTACATTCCATATTTTGCTTTGTAAATGAGAAAATATGTCTTTAAAACCTATCTTTTCAGGTCATCAGAAGAAAAATCAGTTTCATAGTTAAACAAATATATAAATGTTACCCTCAGCATTTTAATTCCTTAAGAATTAGACTATTCATACTGAGCATAGAATCAAAAATAACAGAGGTTTCTGTGTGGTCAGGAACTGTTATTGTGAATTGCAAAATATTTCTTCTGAAACACAGACAATCTAGTAAGGTTCCAAAAAAAAAGAAGTTCCTCTAAAATGGCGAATAAGGAAATAGTTAACAAATGATATAAATATCTATAATTACAGTTAGTTATCTTTTGTGCAATAAAGATTGGGGGGAATAGGTAAGCAGACTAGTAAACAATAACAGAATCAAAGCATAACATTAAATCTATTTCATACCCACATTTTCAAACAGAAGCCTAAAAAGTAATAAGAAAAAACCTGAGGCTTCTAAAGTAAACATTCTTTTATTATTATTTTTTTTTATCCACATTTAAAAGCTGGCCTAATATATACATTTTTTTTTTTTTTTCAGAATTCTGGCAAGCAGTAAGCTGACAAAAGTATACATGAAAGCAATAATTGTTAGAAATTGTGAGTGACAACTTCATAAACACAACTGCTTCTATTAGAAAAGTCTCTTCAAACTTGATGACTATTGAGGGAATTTTAAAAATAACATGGAAATATGTCAGACTATTCACTTGATTCTGTAATTTGGTACAAATTACGCTCAGAACAAGTATGATTGTTTAAAATTTTAAGAAAAAATAGTTATAGATAAATTCATAAAAGTGTAAACTCTATAAGAGCAATAAACAAAAGAAGGAAGATAAATTTTGTTAAATGGATTCCATAAGTTTACTAAAATAAACATATTTATGTATTATCTAGCTGTTAATATTAAAGTAGATGCAGTGTGATTGGCTACCTGATCTGTACTTCCAGCCTTCTTATTTCAAAACTCAACGAATCTCCCCAAAAACCCCACCAATGCATGTTTTGTTTAATAGTATTTTTAACATGTAGGAAAAGTGATTGACTATTTTGTATAATAAGCACATTGTTCTTATTCATTTCACAATGGGAAAGATATGTAAGAATGATGTTTTCCTCAAAAGCATGGCTTCTTTTCCCAAGAGACATTTCTTTCATCAAATCTGGAGGAATTAATATTCTATTTTCCCTATACAGTACCACTTTTGTGTCTGACAGAATGCATACTTCAAGAAACAAATTTTCCCAGAACAGTCAGTAGTAAGAAATAGTATCCTGTCCTAAGAATAAAGCAGAGAATAATCCGTACACAATAGTCTTGCAAGAAAGGATTTGGTTAAATACTTTCCTAATTTCTGTGGTTTTAGCTTGCTCTTTGTGCTGAGCAGAATTTTAAGTCAGAGATTTTCTTTACAAAAATATTTTTATTTCACCACTCTTAGGAAGCTAGCCTGTGTAGTTTATGGTATCTTCCAAGTACTGACTTTTATATGCTCTTATACTTGTTTTTGTACTATGTGGGTCACAGTAAGTCCAAGTGTGGCATGGGGTACTAGGAATTCAATCATCATAAGATCTATTGGTAGCACTAACAAAGATGATCACCTTTTGCCCATCCTAAATCATTTGCTTTAAAAATAAATTAATCAATCCAAAAATAGATCTTTTTTCTCCCTTTAAATACTGTTAGGGTGTCTTTGATGCAAGCAAGAGGTGTATTTTTCTGTAATGTTTTAAAGGTTCTGTTTACTTTCTCAAGCTTCCTAAAATTCTTCAAATGACCATTCCAGACTTAATGTACTATGTCCTTAATTCCTGCTTGAGAGAGAAGCATGACAAAAATTCAATTGTCTCAGAATTGCTAGATGCCAAAACCTTTTTTAGAATAAAGACTTTCAAGAACAAAGTATAAATGAACACAGATATGACAAACTGACAAAGGTAGAAAGTATCTAATTAACAAATGCAATAATGGCATACGCACCAGGTGCCTAAACATCTTTCCATGCACACATGTACTGTATAGGGTGCAGAACAGCTCTATATTGAGCCTTCTCTGAATGCTCTTTCAGCCGTCTCTGCCTTCACAGGGGACTCCCAACCTTTAACATCATTTGTCACACTAGAAAGCATGATATTAGTCCCTTTGGTCTCAGGGGGTATCAGAGATACAAATAGCTGAAATATAATGCCACATTTATTTTCTTTAGAGTACAATAGAAAAATGTGATTTTCTTTTCAGGTTTTTATAACAATTATCTTCTGTGAACGCAAAGTCCAGTAAGCACAAATTTTTACGCACTTTACTCCGCAAAATCAAACAGAGAGCATCTACACAAAAACTGCAACTAAGAGTACTGTGCACAGCTGGTAGCAATCAAAGGCACAATATACCTTATCACCGGAGGGGCCACTTGCCAGGGCTGCCCTATGAAAAATGGCATAGGGGAAAAAAAAGATATTTTTTCCTTAGTAATTAGACCATGTAGAAAATAAAATGACACAGAATAAATATGCAATAAAGCAAGAAGTTTTGTTATTTTAAAATATATTTAACTGTCAGCTCAGAATTTCAATCCCTGATTCAGTATCATGTTTATCTAGGTACTGTGATAGGCATCAATAAATAGTGACATCAATAAATAGTGGTAAAATTATTAAAATATTAAGATGAGTAAAACAAGAACAGTCTGGGTTAATAGCTCTGAAACCTGCTAGAGTATTTACATTTAGCTTTGAATTAATAGAGTATAAAAAGATACAAGAAACTGTATTTAAAATTATGATACCAAAGAGTTATGTAGGTAATCATGCCTCTTGGATGTATAAATGTACATGAGAATGGGGTTTATTGCCTTCTGTAACCAATATGCCTACAATTTCCTAAGGTGCAATAGCTATAAAAATGAGATAAGCCAGAAAACCTGATAGTGAGAACAGCATAGAACACCGAGTTCTTTCCTATTTGGACAAAAGACTTACAGCTTAATTTACAGTCTTATCTAGGTGGTGAACAGAAGCACAGAGATGCCATTGAGATTCTTTAAGTACTGCTTAAGTGACATCTAAATCTGCAGATGCATGCAATCCTGCAGCATGTGAACTTTCACATCACTTAAGTTTCTGAAAGGGACCACTGACAAAAACCTCCTAAATCCTAAAGCTCTGCAGCTCTGTCTTCCATTTCTGTCTCTGAAGGATGTTTATATCAGGTATTGGGACCCTGCTTAGTGAACAGTGTTACAGCACATCTGCTTGAACTGTTACTATATGCATCCCCTCGTTTACATGATTTACAAACCTGGTCTGTTGTGCTGAATTCTCTGATGGTTGCACTGTTCAGCCTGAACTGGGAGAGATAGCTGTAGACTTGGACCAAGAGACGAATCTAGCTTTCCCACATATCAGGAAAACAGTCAAATTTGTTTCAAATCAGAGTAGATTTGAACTTATCACTTAAATCTAATTTCACTCTTGCGTAAAACAAGTGATCCATCTGGTTTGCTACTCTATTTTGCTGAAGGTTCTGACAGGGCTTGGAGTATGTAGTCAGCTGGAAAATCTGTTGCTCAGCAGTGGTGTGACCTTGTATGTTTCAGTAGCATAAATTTTATTTCTGGTACTGAAACATGAGCATTCATCTTAGACAAAGGGTTTGAATATCTTTGTTGACTCCTTGATAGGGGGGTTAAGTGCTTCCCTTTCAGCTCTTTCACAGATGGCTCTCTGGGTCTCAGCTGTCTGCCTATAAAATGAGTATAATAGCTCTTCCCTACACACAAAGTATTTTCCTAAAATAAAAATTTGAAGAATTATGGCAAAATCAGATATTATAAAGTTTATTTTTATCCTTCTACTGGAGCTAGAGTTGTTGCTTAGTCTAGGTCTACATTCTCGATCTTCAAAAACACAGCAGTGGTGAATTTCTCACCTTTCTGTTCCTGTTTAACTTATTTTGAGTAAAAAAGAAACCATATTGGGGCTTTATTAAAATTCACATTTCTCCAAGAGAAAAGACTCAAAACCACAAGGATTCATAACCTCACTAGCTTGCAGTCACTGACTGGACTTCGACATCACTGGAACATGACCTCATATTGAAGCAACCACAAAGAAACAGTTGAAAGCTCAGAGCTTGATCACAATAGATATAGTAAATGGATGTTGCTGAAGCATTTAAGCAATCACCCTGAGTAATCAATAAAATATAAACTAAGGGAACTTCCTCCAAAATAAAAGACCAGTGTCCTCAGGGTGGGAAGTATGAAGCAACAATGTTGTGCCCAGCTGTTCTCCCAGCTGCTTAAAGTCAATAAGACTAGAATGAATGTTTTTGAGAATAGGGAAGGTCTTTAAAAACATTCAAATCCTCTCTTTCCTCACACTTGCATCAAAAATGTAAAAAATCATTGTCAATTTAATGCGAACTCCGTGTAATAAAATAAAGCCTCAGTGTTGTTGCAAACGTTGACAATTTGTTAACAACAAAAATTTAGGTATAAAATAAACTCACCATTGAATGGAAAATATCATGCCTAAGACTCTTCCTAACAGTGACCATACTTGCACATTAATTCTCAAGGAGGGTGAGCGACTTGCATGAACATCATTACCCATTATGTTCTGCTGTCATTGACATACGTTGGAGTTAGCAGGAACTGAAATTGAAATCTGTTATCATATAGGTTTGAGTCTTTAACCTCAAATCTGATTTAAATCTGATTAGAGATAATAGAACAGGTACTGAACAAAGGATTTTTTTAACCAGTCTAGAGACAAACTAATTCAATATTCTTATTTACTGGAAGCAAACAAACAAAAAAATAAACAAAAACCTATGTCTCTATGTCTGAAGAACTTTCAGCAACTGGAAAAATAAGAGTTAAAATTCATTTACACTATTCCAGAGACCCAAGAATGATAGTAAAACTATGTCACATGAGAAGAATACTATGAGAAACCTGCAATATTTAGCTATATTTAAAAGAGAAAAAAGAAATTATAAACCCTTTCTATATGCCAGATTCAATGAACATCAGGAGTCCCAATAAAACCTACTAACGTTCATAAGCATAACTTTTTCTCTCAAGGATACCGTCTGTTGGAATACATGCATGCGCAAGTTACCATCATCATTTACAATTGGTGATAACTTCCTTCCCCAGGTGATAGAGAAGCAAACAAGGAGGTGGGATATCCTGTACCTTGTTCTCACTAACAGGGAGGGACTCATGGGAAGGACAAGTGTTGCCTTCAGTGTCCATGAAATGGTGGAGTTTGAGATCCTTAGAGCAACAAGGAGGGTGCACAACAATCTTGCTACCCTGGGCTTCAGGAGAGCAGACCTTGGCTCCTTGAGGGATGCACTTGGTGGCAGTGCCACACCACCCAAAGCACAGAATGCAAAGAAAGGCCAGTACTGGGAAAGTGAAGAACTGCCTGCTGTAGGAGAAGATCAGGTTCAAGACCATCTAAGGAAACTGAAGTTGCACAAGTTCCATGGGAGCCAGTGAGATAAATCCACAGGTCCTGAGGGAAATGGTGGATGAAGTTGCCAAATGTCCATCATATTTGAGAAGTGGCAGTCTGGTGAAGTTCCTGATAACTAGAGAAGTAGAAATATAACCCCCAGTTTTAAAAAGGTAGCTCATGGAGACCCATGAACTACAGGCCAGTCAGCCTCACCTCAGTGCCTGACATGGTTATGGAGCAGATCTGCCTAGAAACTACACTAAGGCACATGGAAAATAAAGACTGCTGATAGTCAACATGGCTTCACTAAGGACAAATTGTGCCTTACAAATTTGGTAGCCTTCTATAATGGGGTTATGGTACTGGCAGATAAAAAGGAAAATCAACTGATTTCATCTACCTTGACTTGTGCAAAGCATTTGACGCTGTCCAGCATTAAATCCTTATGTCTAAACTGAAGAGGCATGGATTTGAAGGATGGATGATTGGTCTATAAGGAATTTGCTGGATAGTTACACTCAGAGAGTTGTGGTTGATGGCTCAGTGTCCAAATGGAGGAAAACCAGTGACGAGTGGTTTCCTTAGGGGTCACTAACGGGACCAGTGTAATTCAGCATATTTGTTGGTGACATGGACAGTGCGATTGATGTACTCTCAGCAAGTTTGATGACAACACCAAACTGTCAACAAGCTAGAGGGAAGAAATGCCATCCAGAAGGACCTTGACATGCTTGAGAAGTGGGCCCATGTGAATAATTTAAAGTAAGCCTTCAAAAGAACAAAGTTAAAATCATGCCATCTACAGGATTAGATATTTTACTGTATAAATGTGTCTGAGACAGTTGCTTTCAGAAACATCAGAAAGAGAAAGTATCAGCTCTGAAATACCTCTTGCTGTCTAATCAATATTTGTTAACTTAAATTTCAAAGCAACAGTATAACTACTTTCCTGATTATCAGCCACACTGGGAGGAATAAAAGAAACTCCAACAAAGAAAAGCCCAACACAACAAAAACCTGGTTGGGCATATTGCCTGAAGGAAAAGGGAAAATTGCTGCAGCTTTCTTTCAACATTACATGGCAAACTTTGCTCAGGAAAACACTCAGACTTAAATTGTGTAGATGGTAAAATATGTAAATTTCATATATTAAAATTATTAATATAGGATGAAAAAAAAGAAGATTTATTGTAGCATTATTCTCCTAAGACTTGATGTAGCATAATACCACCATGTAATCTTCATTTAGAAATATATATATATATATACAGTTAGAACCACATCTTCCATTTCCCTTTCAAGAGTTTTGCCGTGAATTGTGAACACCAATAACATACATTCTCTTCAAATATGGTATTTGCAGACAATAAGATTGGACTGCATAAAGGATTCTTCTTATTCACATAGAAAGGCTACTCAGGCAGAGGATCTAAGGGAATGCATTTTGAGAATTTGCTCAAAAGAAAGCCAGATGAGATCAGATTTCTTCTCTCAAAGTACAAAGCTAAACTGAAAGGCCAGCTTGTCAGCAAATGTTTAACTACAATGAAATTCATGCCTGCCTACAATACACTAATTGGATATTTCAACATAATTTAAGCATGGGAAATTCCACATGGTTATCTTATAGCAGCTTTGCACTAAATGCTGGTCTGAATACAATTAATAATCTCTGGATATTCAGTGTCAAGCTCCAAGGAAGACTTTCCTGTGGCTGAAACAAAAAGAACTTGAAGTTTGGCAGCAGTTCAGAAAAAACTATGCTAGTAAACAAATACTTGTTAGGCCTGTAAAAAAAAAAAAAAAAAAAAAACTCTGCAGGGGAAACTATTACCACAAAGCAGAATGCAACATGAAGTGAATTACCTTCATGAAAATTTAATGCAAATGACATTGAAGCAAAGCTAAGTTTTATGCAGTGGTGTTCAAAGGAAGTTGGTAAAATGACAATTTATAGAGCATTTTCTCTCTCTTGCTTGCTATGGGACATAGCCGTAAAATGAAGGAAAGTCTTTTCTGCAGTATTGCTTTTGCAGAATACTTATATATTTACAACTTCAGTTGTTTGGGTTTTTTTTCCAGAGTAATGTTTTCTTGTTGTTAATACCATACCTATTTTATTCCTTACATCCCTATCTCCTTCTTCAGATGCTCTATAGCAGATATCAATATTCAAAGTCCTCCTTTAGCACTTCTTAAAGTCCAATCTGTTGATTGATCTATTGATTAAATATGGTTGGTTATTTAAGCTCCCAGTCAAAATGCTCCTTTAGGGGGAGCAATAATAGCTAGTTTACTTTCCTTTTGCTTGAAGACTTTGAAGATCCCACTTGGCAATAAAACTTCTTTGTTATACTACAGAGGAACAGGATACGAGCAAGCATCTGCTCTGAAATGTAGTGTGAAAGTCTAAGTTTATGCCACAATGAGGAACTCTCCTGGGAAATTTCAAAGCTATGTTTCACATGATAACGCAGTTACTGTATGCCTTTTTCATCCCATCATAGACAGACTTGGATTAAATGGCCATCTACAGGTATAGTAGGTTTACCTTGGCTAGTCACCAGGTACCCACTAAGCCACTTTATTACTGCCCCTCCTTGACTGGATAGGAGAAAGAAAATGTGATGAAAGGCTTGTGAGTCAAGAAAAGGAGAGGAACATCACTCAGCAATTACTGTCACAGGCAAAGCAGATTCAACTGGGGAAATTAGTTTAATTTAATGCCAATTAAAAGTCAGAGTAGGAAAATGAGAAATAAAAACCAAATCTTAAAACACCTTCTCCTCCTATCCTTCCACTCTTCCAGGGCTCAGACTCACTCCCATCTCTTCTGCCCTCTCCCTCTGAGCAGCTCAGGGGGACAGAAAATGGGGATTGCAGTCAGTTGATAGCACATGGTGTCTGCCAATCCTTCCACCTCACGCTTTTCCAGAACAGACTGCTCCAGCATGGGGTTCATCTCACAGGATACAGTGCTTCACCACCTGTCCCACTGTGGGTCCCTCCCACAGCTGCCATTCTTCACAAACTGCTCTAATGTGGGTCACTTCCACAGAGTGCAGTCCTTCAGGAGGAGACTGTGCCAGTGTGGGTCACCATGGTCTCCACCACAGGCTACAAGGGAATCTCTGCTCAGGTACCTGGAGCACCTCCTTCCTTACTGACATTGATTCACAAATTCTCAGTCATCTCCTGGCTGCTGTAGTGCAGCAGTTTTTAATCCTTCTCAAATATGTCGTCACAGAAGCACTACTACTGCTGCTGCTGGGCTTGGCCTTAATCAGCAGCAAGTCTATCTTGGAATCAGCTGGCATTGGCTTCTGGCTTCTTCTCACAGAAGCCTCCCCTGTACCTCCCCACTACCAAAACCTTGTCATGTAAACCCAATATAACAGATTATACCACCTGAACCCCATGAAGATAGCACAATTGCTACCATACTCATTCTTGGCTCCTAACATGACAGAAAACATGTGGGTAAATATCGTGTCTTGGAGGCCTAGCATCTGCTTGTAAATTAACCCATACCCCATGTCTGAACATTTCAACAGCAGACTATCTCATTTATTACAAAAGCTGGAAAATGTGCAATTAATAAATTGGGAAACTGAAGGAAGAGAGAAGACTTCTCATAGTCACAATCAGTAGAAAATGCTTCTTATTCCTACCCCCTTCTTACATTGAAAATATGTACCAATCTCTGTAACATTAATAGAAACATCCAAGAGCCTAAGAAACAAGAAGGAAGTTCAGAAAAAGATCAAGAAAACCTGTGGACCTATCTGCCTAATCTGCTGTGATGAGCTTGTCAGATGAAATGCCTTATATGCCACTCTTAGAAACCAAAGTTTAGTGCTTCATAGTCTGCTAGCCTAAATATTTCTGCCACTTTTCAGCCTGAAAGCCTTTCTGTTTTTCTGTGGAGTATCCCCTGTTGGACCATTGTAACTGATGCTATGACTCATTTGGACAGACTCTTCCACATACTGAGAGAAACTTTAGGAAAATCACAACCAATATGTAGAAAAAAAGCAGAACTTGAAGCACTAGATAGGGAAAATTGATGCCTGTTGACAATTATTTAATCTGTTTTTCATTGATCAGAAGAGAAATGCCTTAGATAGTTGTGTAGTGTGAAACAACTTTGTTTACACTTGGGTTTAGTGTGTACTGAAATGTTTAGTTTTATTTGTTCTGAATATATCAAGATATTGTTTTGCTTCTTTACTATTACACACTACTACTCCCTTGCTACCTAGACTTTCATCCCTTTAATACAGCCTCCAAAGACTCTTTAGTGAATGTATATTTGAGGTGTCATTCTACCTACAATAAACTGGGTTGAAAGTATCATCAAGACTTTTATCACAGAAAGAAATCAATCTGATGGCAATGGTAAATAGGCTGTGGTCTCACAGGGATAGTCTCATTTATTAAAAATTTCAAGCCATATAAATGAAATATTCTTTCCCTTTGTGGAGAACTTTATGTGGAATTCATATGTAGGGCACTTACTTAGAATACTTTTGTTTTTCAGGCTGCCAAGTATATGAACAATAAAAAATAAAGAACATTATTTAGAATGTATGAGGTAAATAGTGTGTATTCACTTTTGAAGAAAATTAATAATTTATCTAAATTGTTTAATCAAGATTTAGGTGTGGGTTTAAAACAAAATTTAGGGGGGGTGATTTTTTTTTTGGGGGGGGGGTTGTTTGGTTGGGGTTTTTTAGTTTGCCTTTTTTTTTTTTTTTTTTCTGTAAACAGATGCTTAACAAGGATCTATGGGAATTACCAGTTCCCATACCTCACCTACTTACATAGAACTTTCTAATAAACTGCTTCTAGGATTTTGTCCTCTCAAGTCTTCTTTCTTGTCTGTTTCAGGCCATCACACAATGTTTGTTCATAACCTACTGGTCATACTCTAAACTCCAAATTTATAGTCTAAGCTGCTGATTAGATTTCATATCCTGGGCATAAACTTCGAAACTCATAAAAAAAAGGTGGCACTCAAAAAAAAAGAAAAAAGTTGTAAACATCTGAAGCAACTTTCTGTTAAAATAAGTTAACATAATTTGGTTCCAATCAAGTATACCATAAGAGCCAATATAGTAATTCTTCTATGAAATAACCACAAAATATTTTCTAACTCAGAAAACTCATTTCTTAAATAATGTCAACCTTATAAAAAAAAAATTTTTAAAGCTTAATCCTTCTTAGTACATATTCTGATTTATGGTATATTCATTTTCCTGATAAATAAGGAAAAATTGTACATTTTTTTTTTCTTTTTGAGCATTGTTGAACTCTTCGTTGGAGGGTGAGATGAATTCTATGTACGCTACTCTCAACAGGGCTGCTATGTAACTTTCAGCTGCAGTTATCCTCAATTAAATTTACATAACTCTGCAAAGTTTAAGGGCATGTCTAAATATGTAAGGCTTTGTAGTTCAGAGAAATGAGAGACTTAACTGAGCAAGTTCAGTTATAAAGAAGCAGTCTATCCATTCAATATTGAGCTTCTCCATGAGTGATTTGCCCCACTGGATGATTTACTGTATCTGGATATAATTAGTTCCTTATCCCTAGAACTCATAAGAACTTACCATTATACAGAATCCATGGGGGTGAGACACAGGATAGCAACGACCATGATCAAAGACAACACCTTCATTGGTTCTCACAAAGGGACAAGTACTTCTTTGCTTCCTTCTTTTTTATTCCTTCATGTGGAAGGAATCAAGGCCAGAGAGACAGGACCCAGTCTGTCTAAACACAGGTATCTACTGGCATTAGAGATGGTCTCAGTTACCAAGACATCTGCACAGGATGGCCACAAGTGGACCAAGAGTGCATACATCTGGAGCAGGAGTGGAGCTGGCTGGAATGCTCACTGACTCAGAGGGGATTACTGGCATATGTCCAGGTGACTAGCCCTTGTCCCTGGTCCCAGGCAGTGTGATCCATTCGAAGGCATGGAGATCCCTTTCTGCTGTGTGAAGTTCTTGATCGCTCAAGACTTTGCTTTCTTCAACACCTGGGATGGCCTAAACACTCATTCTTGGTTTTTGAGTCCAATCATTTCAGCACTAATTCATAGTTCTCATTTTAGCTTCACTTCTTATTTCACTACTGTCTCTGCACTAAAGCATGAGAGGTGATTTCTGAGTTGCACTGTACTGCTGAGTCATAACTTTAAGATCATGGACTAGATTCATGTCAGCGAATGCTGAATTTAAGGCTTTTTTTCAGTATGAGAGTCATATTCAGAACTGACAGAGAATTCTCAGTTTCAACAAACATAAAGATATGTATTTCATTGTTAATTAGCATATTTTATGACAAAAACTCCTTAAAAGTAATTAAGAAATCACTTTCTTATGATTCATTAATGAATGTGGTTCATTAAGGAAATTAACACTTTTAGCCAAGTTACTTTTCAGACTAGAGTTCTGTTTTAATCATACATATTATAAATAGGTGCAGAACTAGTACTTTACCATACCTCCTATTATGGAAAATAATGATTGTGCTAGATCAATTGCTTAAGGACAAAGACAGTGTATTTTCAGATATTCTGTATAAAAGCCTCATATAAATACTGCAATGAAAAAGTCTAATCCTGGTCTATTTTTTCAGGCATAGTTCTTTTCTAGTTTTAGTGACCTGGTTTAGGCTTGAAACGAAAATGTGAAAAACAGAGTTATGATCCAATAAGATAAAAGCAAAATACAAAAAATGCTGGTATAGCTTATGATTTGATTCAAAAGTAGGAATTTCATTTAGTCAAGACCTCTGCTGGGGATCATCAGAAAAATCTCTCTGAAGATGATGGCCTTTATTTGTTCCTATTTCTTATCTTTCACAGCCCCTAAGGAAATCAGGCCCCTGAATCAAAGAGCTTCAGATATTAAACAGAAAATAATTGTGTATTTGCTGTCTTAGCTTAGAGATTTGAATATGTCATATATGCTATGAAAATGAGCCACAATCTTCTACACTGAATAATAAAGCCTCCCAGTGAAGGCCTCAAGTTCATTGAAATTATGGTGATGTTACACAGAAAATTAAAGATTTGTGGAATGTACTCTGTGTGGACATTAACTCAAAAGAAATGATTTGCCTCTACTCTGCTCTTGTGAGACCTCACTTGGAGTATTGTGTGCAGTTCTGATGTCTTCAACATAAAAAGGACATGGAATTGCTGGAACAGGTCCAAAGGAGGGCCACGAGGATGATGAGGGGGCTGGAGTACCTCCCATATGAAGATAGGATGAGAAAGGTGGGGCTGTTGAGCCTGGAGAAGAGAAAGCTTGCTGGAGACCTCATAGCAGCCTTCCAGTATATGAAGGGGGCCTATAGGGATGCTGGGGAGGGACTCCTCATTAGGGAATATAGTGAGAGAACAAGGGGTAACAGGTTCAAACTTAAACAGGGGAAGTTTAGATTGGATATGAGGAAGAAATTCTTTCCTGTACTGGTGGTGAGGCACTAGAATGGGTTGCCCAGGGAACTTGTGAATGCTCCATCACTGACAGTGTTCAAGGTTGGGTTGGAGATAGCCTTGGGTGGAATGGTTTTCTGGGAGGTGTTCCTGCCTATGGCAGGGGTGCTGGAACTTGATGATCTTCAGGTCCTTTCCAACCCTAACTATTCTATGATTCTATGATTTACCAATTAGTTGTCAAACAGAATAGAAGAACTGGATGACCTAGGAGTCTCAAATTTCACAAAACATCAGCATACAATAATGGCATTTTCTTAGTTCATTTCTTGACAGCAAAGGGAAATGTTGTATCACTAAGTTAGGCAAGGCTTTGAAACCGATATCTTTTTTTTTTTTTTTCCTGTGAACTACATCATTGTGCAGACTGAAATCAATAAAAAATAGAAACAGGAGGTGAAGAGAAAAGAAAGAAAAACATTTAAAATGTTTAAGCAAGAGGTTAGTTTGTCAGTTATATAAAACTTAGTATGGTTTCCATTAGCTAGGCTATAAAAGATTTAGAATAAGAGAGTGGTTGTCATGAATTGGAATGCTCTGAGTCCATGACATCCAGGACTGAGACTATTTTATGATAACCACATATCCTAGAATAACCTTTTTTGCCATTGCAATGGAATAAGGAGCCTTTATATTGTGAGCCAAATATGTATTTTCCTTGCTGGTAAAATTTAAACTGACAGTTCAGAATGTTTAACAGCATTTCCAGCTAAGAGTTGAGGTTCGTGTGAATTAAACTACCCATTCACGATGACAATGAAGAAACTAATCCAAACTATACTTTGACTTAAGTAGTTTTTTTAGTCTACTGTAATGAACCACAGACCAAAATTCATATGCACAACTGTAAACTCAAAATTACACTAGCTCGTTACTCCTTTCGATGTGTATAGATACACAGGTACAATTGTTTACCAGGTCATCGGGCATATGAGAATGATGGATTTTTTCCTTCCTTTCTGTTAAGATTTCTAAGTGGTTTGCATCCAAAGAAAGGATAGCAGCATGAAATTACACTGGAAGAATTCAAATGGTGTTCTATAAATATGTTAAGTTTCCAAGTCACACAAATGAAAACTGAATCTCAGTTCCTTGAACTAAAATAACTTGCGTTCTTTAAGAGCAAGCATTTCCAGAAGCTGGCTTTTTGCTAAACCAACGCAATTAAAAAGCTCAACTTTTGAGCTCTAAAAATCTTACTATCTGTAAATGTGGTAGGTTATGGCTTAACAGTTCTAAATTATTATTTATGAAAAATCCTTTATAATGGTACACAGAAGTTGTAATTTTTAGGGTAAATATAAATATAATTATAAGGAGATCAAGAACCAAACAATTTGAGATTAAAGCCTTACAGATACTGAAAAAGCATAAATAATTCTAGGTTTAAAATCTTGGTTTAATATTTCTTCTGGGAGAAAGAAATTTCACTAGAATTCCCACCAGCACATCCCTTAATCTCCACCATTTTCTCAGATGCTGAGATTTACCCACCAAAAGAAAAAAAAAGAAAGCAAACCCAGAAACAAAACCAAAACCCAAACCATGTTTCTAAGAGATCAAGTCATAGCCAAAAGAATATAAAAATTATATTTTTTTTCTTTAGCTTCTAATCTCAGACTTTCATAATTTGCATAATTTGACTTCCTTTTCCCAGGAAGTGGAAGGGATCACTATATTCATCTTTGCAAATTTTTAGTTAAAGACTGGGATACATCAATCAATTTTGAAATTGATTCAAAAATTTTGCATTTTCACTGTAGGTGAAGCAGATTTTTAAAAGAGGACAACAAAAATCTGAATTTGAACATTATAGCACTTCCTTGATCATGTAATTCTGAAGACCATTTGCAGATCCTTCTAGAGAGACTAAGAAGATCAGAAAGGCTTAAAAAAATTATAGTATTATTTAGGGGTCAGTCTCCCTGTTGGAAGCTCCTTAGTTGAATGATTTAAGCTTTTACTATTTATTTTTGAAGTTGCATGTTGTTATTTTTCATTTGCTAACAACATTTATATGCTAACTCAATTGATGAGCGTTCAGGAACCCAGTGAAGGTATGTAAAATCCAAACATAATGAAAAAATTATGAGGGATTTTCATAATTTATAAATTTTTAATAATTTTGAAAAAATTTACATATAAACAGCAAAATAGAAGAAGTTTCAGAAATGTCTTTGGCACCAACTGTCACACTAGGAGGAAAAATTGCTTGTATTTTTCCCACACTATTGTTAAAAAATCCACTGGTACTTAAGAGTTACCAATTCAATTGTGCATTTCTATCTATAATGCTTTCAATATCTGTCAAGGCCATGCAGAGCCATAAGTTTAAATACTCTTAGTTAATATTTCAGGAAATAAGATGTTAAATATCCACAGAAATCCTTTTGTTGGCAATTAGTCTGGGGATAACGGATTGTTGAAAGCTTCATTCTTTCAAAAGATTCTTCTATTTGGTGTAACAGAAACTATTTTAAAATCAAGGCATATTGAATTTATCTGTCAAAATTTTTTGTATGAGTAATTGACAGCATAGATATATCATTAATCCAGTTTTTCATTACTGTTTGTATATAGCCTATACCAGCTCATTTAGGCACTCACATTCTGTGTATGCCCCACGCATCTGACATCTGGGATGATGGATATACTTGTAAACAATGTAATTAGTGTTTAAAACTGAAGGAAGGAACCTCCCATTCTCCACAAAGCATTGCAGATCTCTGCTGAGCACTGAGTATGTGCATGAAGTTTCTTGGAAATTACTCTGCAAAGAAATTAAATTGAGAAAAACCTTTCTGGTCTGGTTCTGAAAGAGTGGTTGACTAAGGAAATATTAGACTTCAAAGAATAATATGTAAGTGCTCACCAGAAGTGTAGTGGGAAGAGAATTTGAAGAGAGTAAAGCCAACTCACAGCAATAGAACCTAAAACCACAATAATTGTAGAAATCCACCAAGCCTAGCTACTTACTATGTGTGAACAGTATTACTACAAGCAAAGATATTTGAGTTAAGGGGTGTGCCCAGGCTTTCTCCTCATTTCAACAGTATTACATGCTTATGAATGAAAACTTCCTGCAGCAGTACATTTTAAGATAATATTTTGTTTTTTTTCCACTTAACAGTAGTGGCACCATGTGACACCCTTACTACCACAAATATGCCACAGATATCTCCTATTTAATCATAAGAGAAAACAAAATCTCAGTTGCTGTGATGTAGCAGTTGCTGGTAAATATTGTATTGTTGTTTGTAAGCCATGGAATCATTATTGTAAATATGAAAGCAAATACGGTGGAGGAAACAGGTAAAATATATTATTGTGGATGTGCTTTCTATCGCAGATCCATTGTATAAATAAAAACTTCTCAGGCATGGCGTAGTCAGTATCATTGCTGTCTTCTTAGGTTTTGATTTTTATCTTTTTTTAGTAGTTTTTGTTCTTTCTTATTAGTAAGAGATTATTCAAGAAGAAGCCTGTGGAAAGATCATAATAGCAAATAATGTTAAAGAGAATTGCCTTCTCTGTTTAAGAAACCTGACTGTCTATCCAAAGATAAAATGACCAGAGATTCATGAAAATTCATGCAGATAGACGATGGACTGTAGGAGATGGATACTTTGATTTTTATGGAAACAAAATAATTGATAACTGTGAAATAGTTCACATTAGGCATACTAAAGTAACAACTGAAATCCCTTCTTTAATATTAGTGATGTTCTGCTGCAATGTGGGTTTTATTTTATCAAATTCTCTTGAGCAAATATTTTTTTTTTTCTACAGTAGGGAAAAAGTCGCATAAGCTTTTTAATATGTCATATAGCTTGAAGAACAATCCTGTTTATAAGGCTTCAAGCATGTTAATTATCATATGTTTTCAACCACAGTTTTTGTCTCCAATTTCTTGAAATCTTATCCAACTCACCTTTATTCATTTAAAAACTTCTATAATAGTGCTAATGTAAGAGGAAAGTGTTGATGACAGGTTCTCTTATGAGTTTGTATTAGCTGCAATGAAATGCACTGTAAGCTCACTGCAATGAAGAGAATATTTCAGCAGCTTTTTATAATAGTTTAGACTGTGTCTAACAGCTCTTTTCAATGAGCTATTCAATAATAAGCTATAATGATTTAGCTTGTGTCAATGTTTCACTAAATGTATGTGGTGGAAAGTCACCATATAGCATTGTATTGAAATGGAAAAAGGGAGAATTTTACAAGGCTTGCTTTCTTAGCAACAATTTTCATTTATGTTCACTGGCAACATGAGGATCCATCTGCTGAACTTAGTCTTCAAAGGGTAAAGCCATAGCCCAGACTGTCTAGCTGTGTCAAGGTAACAGACAACAAAAACGACTGGAGCAAGAAATTTCCACTTCAGGGCTAGTAAACAGTAAAAGAATGTGCCTGCTCTTGGCAATATCAATCCTTTGTCTCTTGACATCTTATATAAAGTATATACAGAAAAATGAATATGTCACTGTAACACAGCACTACTAGTTTAGCACAGTGAAGTGCTCTGGTGTGTTTCTGCAGGTACTGGTATTCAAGAAATTATTCCTCTAGGAAACTTGGCTCCATACTCTTTTTTTTCAGGTGCATAGTGACACCTTGCTGATTCTTCCTCACTTTAGTTGGTGTTTCTCTGTGAGAAAGCAGGCACAAATGCACTGCTCACACGTGCCTGTTGCTAGAAAGGAAGTTCCCTTGAAAATTTGTTCCTGGACCTTAGAAGGGCTTAGCTTTATGTAAAGGTTTGCTTAATCCTGTCAGCATTTCTATCAGAGGCCAAAGAAGAGGAAAGGACTTAAATACATGCTTTAGACTGCCAATTATGAAAAATTTAGCATGTGGAAAAAACAACAGGAATTAGAGATGTGTGCACGTCTATGGGGGTATGATATTATAGGCATCAGAGAAACATGGTGGGATGGCTCCTATGTCTGCTGTGTTGGAATGGAAGGTTGCAGGCTCTTTAGAAAACAGGCCCGGTAGGCGGGAAGGGGGAGTTGTTATTTATGTTACGGATAGGCTGGAGAGTATGGAACTCTGGGGACAGGTGAGCAGTTGACAGAGAG
>JARCZZ010021226.1:0-18725 GCA_030323915.1 Brotogeris chrysoptera | reverse complement strand
TCTTCTCCAGGCTGAACAGCCCCAACTTTCTCAGCCTACCTTCATATGGGAGGTGCTCCAGTCCCCTGATCATCCTCATGGCCCTCCTTTGGACTTGTTCCAACAGTTCCGTGTCCTTTTTATGTTGAGGACACCTGAACTGCACACAATACTCCAAGTGAGGTCTCACAAGAGCAGAGTAGAGTGGCAGGGTAGAATCATAGAATAGAATCATAGAATAGTCAGGGTTGGAAAGGGCCTTAAGGTCATCTAGTTCCAAACCCCCTGCGATGGGCATGGACACCTCCCATTAAACCATGCCACCCAAGGCTCTGTCCAACCCAGCCTTGAACACCGCCAGTGATGGAGCGTTCACAACTTCACTGGGCAACCCATTCCAGGATCACCTCCCTCGAACTGCTGGTCACGCTCCTTTTGATGCAGCCCAGGATACGGTTGGTTTTCTGGGCTGCAAGTGCACACTGCTGGCTCATGTTCATTTTTTCATCAACCAACACCCCCAAGTCCTTCTCGGGAGGGCTGCTCTGAATCTCTTCTCTTTCCAACCACTTGGTGGATAAAGAACTGGCTGGATGGCCACATGCAACGAGTTGTGCTCAATTGCTCGATGTCCAGCCGGAGACCAGTAACAAGTGGTGTCCCTCAGGGATCTGTGTTGGGACCGGTCTTTTTCAACATCTTTGCTGGTAACATGGATAATGGGATTGAGTGTGACCTCAGCAAGTTTGCTAATTACATCAAGCTGTGTTGTTCGGTTGATATTTTGGAGGGAAGGAATGCCATCCAGAGGGACCTTGACATGCTTGTGAGATGTGCTGATGCCAACCTGATGAAGTTTAACCATGTCAAGTGCAAGGTCCTACACCTGGGAATGTTTTTGAAAGAGATTGCTCAGGCTCCAACTCATTTTCCTCTGCCAGGGTATTGCCAACTCATATCTATCTGTCAGATTGTGAGACAAGAAGGCAGGGACAGTTGGTAGGCTGCCTGTCACAAAAGTGCTGTGTAGGGTCATTATGTGACATGACATGATACAAGAATCTCAGTCCTCTTACGCTTGATAATCAGAGCTGTCTCACTACCTGGTATGAACTCACCCTGACCACCTCAAGGCTTGTAAGCTGCAAGTGATCATGCAATGACTGACAGTAGGGGTCTTGATTTTTTTATTTGCTTCGCCATAGTTAAAATTTCTGTCCACCAGCACTTTATCCACCTAAAGCCTAATTTTAATCTCAAAATGCCTTTGTACTCCATAACTGTGTATTACAGCAGTCTGTACTTTAGTGCCAATTTTGAGCAAAAATGTCACCCTTTTCACTGACATTCAAAACTATGCATATTCACAGCCTACTCCACCCTGTACTTAAAAATCCTATAGCAAATTCTATCCCTAAATTGATTTTGAAAATAGGATGTAGGCTTCTAAGTTATTTAGGTGTTCTTCCTGTTTTTTCATAAAAGTACAGTATTTGATACTGCTAGCATAAAAGCCTTTTCCTACCTTTGCATTTCATCACTACAAATGGTGAATTCTGAGTTGTGTCATTTCCTAGGAGTGGAAACAGTCTTAACTGTCTGTTATTGCATTTCTTTCATTTTGGAAAAGAGCTTTCACCATAGCTCTATTTTAAGCTGTTATATATTTCGGAGATTAAGATTGTTTTCCGTACTAGAAATAATATAGGATTCTTTTTTTTTTCTTTAGAGGGTTCATATTTTTTAGAAGTTGATGTTGAAATAAGGAATTTTAATAGGATGACTGCTCTAAGCCTAAGAGATCTGTAGGAGGTATCAGTCAGCAGCTGGTGTACTAAAAATACCAAAACAAATCCAGAATCTTCATATAGATAATAAAGTGAGGATCTAAAAGTATTTCCTTCATATTCAAACTATTTTATTTTCTTGTTCTCTTTTCCCTTCCTTTTTAGAAAGTGTTAAAAGTAGGAAAAATGCTTAAAATACTATGCTTAGTTTAGAGATTTTGTGCCAAGATTAGATCATACTTTTAATTTTATGTGTATGTACAGAAAGCCCAAATGTAGAGCTAGGCCACCAAACTTAAGGCTTCCATATTGGCCAATAAAACCTGATTTATTTGTCCAAAGTGAAATTGAATTATTTTCAAAAAGTAGATTTTCTGTATTCTGTCTCCAAAAGGAGTTTCTAGGCTCACATTGTATAATTGGCAGGTCAATTGTTAGATCTTATGTAATTAGTTGATGTAGCCAGTTACATGTTGTAACAGTAAGTGAAGCAGGATGTGACTTCCTGCTTCTTGTGCTGTTTGGAAGATATCCATTTTTAATGTCCTTTCTCCAAATCTTTCTTCATTTATTGTTAGATGCTATTTTGGCCAGCACTGCAGCCCGTCAAGTTTGCCAGGCTCCATAGCATCATTGGTTGGCTACATGCCATTGATTTATTACCATTCCATAAACTGAGTTGCATGGAAAAACATACTGACAACTATTAGAACTTAAATGCCTATTTATTACTCTCACTCATAAATTACAGCTAAAGTGCCACAAATTTAGTTAAAAGGAATCTTAATGTAAACATGAACTAAGTATACTTGGCCTTGTAAAAATGTTTCAGTAATTTCTGGCCCTTTGACAATGCATTGAGATCTCTCCAATTTTTCATGAAAGTTAGGTTATACTAATTTTACATTTGCAGTCCGTGGCAGCTAGTGCATAAAATCTAATTGCATGTGATTTTTTTTTCCAGGTTTAACAGTATACAGTCTATATATGAAAACTCCTTTGCAGGACTTACAAAACTGGAATTGCTCATGATACATGGAAATGACATTCAGAATATACCTAATGGTGCTTTGAAAGATCTTGTGTCTCTACAGGTAATGCTCAGATCTTTCTGAATTTCATGAATTCTAACTTAACATGAATAATAGAAGACAAAAATAAGCAATTTTTGTAGTGTTTTTCTTAGGATTAAGATACCATTTCCCCCTCAAATACACTTGAGATCTCTTAACTATGCCTGTGTCATACTTGATAATGCCAACTAATATTCAGTTGTATTCTCCCTTGACCAGCATGTCATTTTTCAGTGATGCATAGTATATTTGAATGTAGGAGGAAAGCTTTTGCTTGATTACAATTCTGTTTGGATTTAGATCAAAATAAAAAAATTAATCTTTTATTCTTTTTTTATTATAATTAATTTTTAGGTTTTCAAAATTAGTTACAATAAATTGAAAGTCATAACTGACCAAACTCTCCAAGGACTTTCAAGCTTAATGAGACTGCACATGGACCACAACAGAATTGAGTTTATTCATCCAAATGCTTTTAATGGATTAACTTCTCTGAGACTGGTCCACTTAGAAGGAAATTTGCTTCAGCAGCTTCACCCTGACACCTTTTCAACATTTATGGTCCTTGATTATTTCAAACTGTCAACAGTAAGACATCTCTACCTATCTGAAAATGCTCTTAGGACCTTGCCTGCAGGGATGTTTCAAGGCATGACACTGCTGGAAAATCTTTACCTTCATGGTAATCCATGGGCCTGTGACTGCAGTTTAAAGTGGCTTCTTGAATGGAATGAAGTTTCTGGAGGTAAGAACAAAAATACCAATTCTTCTTCAACTTATAATACTAGATATTTTTCTCCTGTTCTGCATGTGGATAATTTTGTTATTTCCCGAGTATTGCTACTTACATGATGCCTGTGTGCACTATTATGTTCTGTTACCATTCAATAAGTTAATGTATTTAAAAACAGTACAAAGAAGAAACAGTCTTATGTATCACTAGCTGAAAATCTGTATTCAACAACAATTAGGTATTACATTCAAATGGAAAAAGCAATAGTGAAGTTTATAATTGAAAGGAGATAGGTTATAACCTGTTAATGTGTTCTTTTGCACAGCAGTACACCTTTGACTAAGGGCTGGGAATTGTACTCAATGAACAAAGCTAGTAACTATGTGCTCTCATGGGAAGTGGGAGCATTGAATTTGAGCTTGTTTGGCTAAGAAAGGAATATAAATCAGGTTTTCAAATTCCTGGATGAGTCCTTTAACTTTTGGTGTTATTAATGTTAAAGCTGTAATGTAATATGCATCCTTCATGATCACAACTTCCTTTTATGATGGAGCATATTTATTTTAAATATTTTCAGAGAACACTTACAATCCTACATTATTTTCCTGGAATAACCGGTATATCTTTTTTCAGGCTTAAATGTGAGATAAGTATCACACTGCTTAGGCTGAAATACTTCTGGTCATGGGCAGAAGACAAACACAAAACCAAAAACAAAACCACAAAACCAGAACACTTTTGTATTGCTTTTATGTCAGGAATACACTAAATGAGTAGTTTTTTGAATGTCAGTTTTTGTTTTGGGCATCTCAGTTCACCAATGTCAATCTCAGGTGGCTAAGTGCTTACCATAGTAGGCCAGCGAGACTGGTGTTATACCAGGGCTGCCGCTAAAATATTTAGAGGGAACTGTCATTTAATTGAAATTGAAGACGTCTTAAATGAGTACTGGAGTCACAAAGCTGATATGATTTGGAGCATGTATGGTGGATGATGATGGGTCTTGTCGTCTTATAATATGTAATTCATCACAGTTTTGTACTTAGCTATAGGACAATTCTTTTAAGAGTGTGTGGTACTTGAATGTGCAATGTAAGTGTTCCTGCCTAAACTGATACTTCAGGCATCTAATTTTGATATATGCTTATATTTTAATATTCTTCTATACTCTTCTTGATTCAAATGAATATTTATATTAAGTGTACTTAAGTTATAACAGTGAAACATTAGATTAACTTTCTTTCCTTGTGCAGTGTTGGCTTGTTAGCATTTTTATTCAATTAGATTCCCTTTTTGCACTGCAACAGTAGAGATAATTGGAAAGAAAAATAATTTATCCATGCAGTTTTCATGCATGACAGATTTTATATCTATATAACATTAATTTCTGTGCTAATTCTTTCCAGATAGAGTTATTAAGGTTCTTCAGACCAATGTGGCCACTCACTGCCAAGTTGACTGTGGGCCACTTCTTGTCATGTTTCCTTATCTCTGAAACATCATATTTGGATCTGCAAGTGATAGACTGGTTCAGTTAAATATTCTATTTGTAAGATTTTCTCAAGAAAATCTGTTTGTCAGACCAGCAAGGCATAGATGGGAGTCATTCTGGCATTGATAGAAAAGAGGAGTCAAGGCTACAATTTCTAGGTTTAGCAGTCCTCCTCTGGTTTATTTTTTATTTTGTCATTACAGAGTTTACAGTTATTTCAGAGGTCAGCAAAGAAGTGGTACTTTCATGATTTTTTTTGCTGCTGATGTATAGCTTGTAAGTGCAGAAACTGGTCAGTAGATTTTGATAGCTACAATAGAATGCTTTGTGTGTTGACAGTACTGTTGTTAATGAATGGAGAAAAACCAAAAAACTTCCTGTATTATGTAATCACAAAGTCCAGCATTTCTCAGGTAAATGCTGCATTTTTGAAGGCTGAGAGGACACCATCCTCTTCACCTTACATACAGAAGTTAGGTGGGTAGACTGTTGCTGGACAGATGCAGACATTTTGACATAGCGTAGATTTTTGCTGAATTCTAAAATGTTGCTTTGAATACTTCAATTTTTAGGCATTTAGTTAGAGGCAGTGTGTCTATTTTCAGAAGGACTGAGTATTCAGTCCTCTCATTAAAGTCAGAAGAAATTGTGGTCAGTTTGGGAATCAGGCACATATTCAACTGTAAACCAAAGAGGTACATTTTAAAAGCATTGCCTTATGTTTCATATGCCATAATGTCTTCCTCATGCAGTCCATTTCTTAGTTTTGGGAGCTCTCCAACTCTACGACAGAGTTCTTTAACTTGCCTATCTTTTGTACCCCACCTTTATTTTTCTTTTTTTTCTTGCAGGTGTTTTAAAATGCAAAAAGGACAAAGCCTATGAAGGTGGACAGCTCTGTCCTAAGTGCAACAGCCCAAAGCAGCTGCAGAAAGAAGATATTCAAAACTTGAATGATATTTCCTGTAAGAAACCTATCATTCAGTCATCACTGAGGCAGAATAGCAGCACTCAGGATGAAGAGGATGGTGACAGTTATGAAATCCCTCTGGAAGAGCTGCGATCCTCTCCATGGAACATTACTCTGAATATGACTGATGAGCATGGCAACATAGTCCACCTGAACTGTGAAATTAAAAAACCAACAGGCTCTACCAAAATTCAGTGGAATCAAATCCAGACTCAGGAGATTGATATAAATGCAACAATTTCACTGGATTTTGAATGTCCAATGAATCGAGAAAACTATGAAAAACTGTGGAAGCTTATAGCTTATTACAGTGAAGTACCTGTCAAATTAGAGAGGGAACTTATGCTCAGCAAAGAGCCTAAAATAACCTACCAGTACAGGCAAGGCTCAGATTATGATGCTCTTTACTACACAGGTGTAAAAGCTCAAATACTGTCTGAGCCATCCTGGGTGATGCAACCTCTTATAAATATCCAGCTAAACAGGCGACAGAGTACAGGGAAGAAAGTGGTGCTATCTTTTTTTACTGTGTTTTCTCAGACAATTCATACCAAAGACACCAGGCAGCAAAGAAGATGGGTTATGATAGAGCAAAACCAGAGCACAAGGACAGCACAGAGTATGATGGAAGGGTCAGAGTGTCAGCTGAGCTGCAGTGTGAAAGCCTCTGAGAGCCCCTCCATTCAATGGCTCTTTCCAGATGGGACTAAGCTGCAGGCACCATATAATCAGAAAGACAGTAGGTTTTCCATTCTTAGTAGTGGCCAGCTAATAATCAAAGGAGTGAGTTACACTGATGGTGGTTTGTACCACTGCATTGCCCAAGTGACAGATGATATGGACGTAATGACTTACAGACTTGTAGTGCAGCCTCCAGCTATTCAGGTAGCTGATTCAGATGTAGTGAGAGTTGAAAAAAATGTAGGAGATCCAATAGTTTTGCCATGCAATGCAGTTGCCATCCCAGAGCCACAGTTGAGCTGGATTCTTCCAAACAGCCAGGTATTTAATGTTTTAGCAAACTCTTCAAAAGGATATATGTTGGACAATGGTACTTTGCTTATTCCAAAAAGCCATGTCAGTGATAGTGGCCATTACAGATGTGTGGCTGTCAATCAGAAGGGGTCAGATCAGTTGGTTGTAAGGGTCACAGTAAATAAAATGGTGTCTGACAGGTCATTTAAAGGGATAAAACTAAAAAAGCGCCCAGGCTCAAAAAGTTTATCAAAATCAAGAGGGCGAGTCATAGGTGATGTAGAGGGATCAGGGGCAGGAGGGGTGGAGGAGTTCCAACGAAAGAAGAACCACCTGAAAGACTGGGAAATACCATTCAAACAAAAAAGTGACCAAGTGTCAGAGACTCAAATTAAAAAGGGGAAGAAGGGCAGAAGGAAAATGAAAATCTGGAAGAGTCCTGATAGAACCCAAGACAGCAATGTTGCTGAAGGCCGGAGAGTATTTGAATCTCGAAGGAGAATTAACATGGCAAGCAAGCAGATTAATCCAGAGCACTGGGCTGACATTTTGGCAAAGGTCCGTGGGAAGAATATTTCTAGAGCAAAACCAGCCATGACCATTTCTTTAACAACTGCACTGCCATCAGTCATTCAGAAAACTACTCTAGTCCCTCATCCAGTAGCCAGTCCTCCATCTTCGGAGACAGCAACTGATGTGGGGGATTCCTCTGCTGATGCATCACCTGTGGATGAAGATGAGCCATCCTTAGTCACTGTTTCCCACAATACTGAGGCATTTCCAGTCCAGTCCATATTAACGAGTTCAGAAACTGAACCCTTTTCTGACCACAGGGTTTTACAAATGCCTACAAGTATATATTCTGTAGAAATCCCTGAATCAGATCCATATTTGACTCCTGTCTCTGCAGCTGTGCAACCCCAAAGCCAGCAGCATCTTGATTTTAGGACTGATGATTCAATGGTAGTCAAAGAAAATATCTATGCTCTCACTGAAGAGCCTCTAACCAGACAAATTGAAACAAACATTCCTAATATTCAAAGAAGTTCATTCACAGAGGAAAATGTAGACAGAACTATATCTTCTGTATCAGAGGAAAATTCTGCTTTTGCTGAGCTACCACTTGATGCCACTGTCCTGGCTGAATCTCAGACTGTGGATCTTCACAGTGTCTTGAACACAAGCGTGAAGTTAAATGAAGCAGAGCTAATGCATGTTGACACCATAATTTTAACACCTTCTCAGCTGGATGAGGTCATCCCAACAGATTCCGTAGGCACTACTACTACCATTTCTTCATCCATTTCTCCATTTACAGCAAAGAGCAATGACTTGATACACCAGCACAAACAAGTACCCTCAGGTCAGATAAAAATGGCTGACTTAAGTACAAGTTTTCCATCTGTCACCCCCATCAAGGTTCAGAGCAGAGAAGAACCTGAGACCCACAAGAATACAGTGACTCAAAAAAGCACGTCCAGCAGTTACACAGAGAATTTTCAGGGAGGAGAACACACAAACCTGGCTACTCCAAAACTAGATACCACATTAATTTTACATAGTACTGATGCTCCTCATAAAACAGCAGAGGAGATAAAAACTGCTTCTTCTACCAGTGAATTGACCACTGTGGCCACGACAACAACCCCCTATAGAAGGACTGTGCCTTCAGTTATTACTCAGCATGCTAGAAAAAGGACTTACGGGAGGAGGAGGCTGAGGCCTAACAGAATCCGGCAAAGACCAAAGCCTTTCCCCCGTGTTGTTTTAACCACAGAGGCAATGCCTGTTGTTCCAAGGGCACCTGAAGTTGAAGCTGTGACCAGAACTTCTTCTGCAAGTCTTGAAAGTCCTGATCTTAGAAAAAATATCAAAATACACACTAAGGAAAAGGAGCATATGGAATTTATTCCTTCATTAGTTACTGATCCAGTTGTCTTAGAGAAAATCACCAAAATCAGAGAAGTGGTCACAACTTCCTTCTTCAGGCCTACTGTTTCTCCATTTGAAGAAGAACGTGTGACACTCTCTTCTGTTCCTGAAACCTTGGCACTTCCAGTGACTGCACCTATCACGATTTTATCATCGTATGTTGTACGTGGCACAGTTCCCATGAGAGAGTCAAGTGCACCTCTGAAACCAGAGCAAAGTGAAGTGCCAACTTACCACTCATTTGACAATATATCAGAGGAGAAGGGCATTAAAGCAGATTCTAAAACTATGGATAAAAATGCAGAACAGCCAAGCACGACTACTTTTCATGAGCATATGAACAGCTTGATACTATCTACAAAACGAGCATCTCAAGAAGACCCTATCCTATTAGACTCAAAAGTTGCAGTTAATGAAACAACCTCAGGAACATTCCAGCTGATATATCCCACTATGACTGACTTAAGTATTCCTTTTGGCGCAGTGGAAGTTTTTCAGGACCTCTCAGTTTCAAAGGAGTCATGGAAGCCCACAGTATCTTTAGAAACACCAGAAACCAGAAACACCAGTATCTTTAGAAAAACTGAGTCACCTGAGCAACAAGAGATTATTACTTTGCCCTCCTCCTTCAGCACGACAGAAACTCAGACTTTTCCACTTAAAGAAACAAAGAAATCTGATGCTTTCTGGACTGGGACAAAGCCATTTTCTTTGGATAAAAAGGAAGTTATGTCGCATGTACTTCATCATGATCCCACTTTGCAGACAACTGAAAAGACTCAGACTACATCTACTGCCTTTATTCCATTTATAAAACTTGCCATTATTCCCTCTTCCATTTCAAGTGCTTCAAGTCCTTCTCTTCATTCCACAACTGAGGAAAGTAATGTCTTCAATCAAGAAGCAGAACAAGTTGAAGCAGATGGTGATAAAATGGTGGTGCGCTCAAGATGGAATGTGCACCCTACTCCTTCCTCTAGCCAAAACAGGATTAGCATACAGTTAAAAGAGGAGCAGTTCAAAGAGTTGTATAGTAGCAAGTCAAACAACAGCTTACTGCTAAATCCAAACCCTCCCCATCCACCTGCTGGAATGATACCAAGCCTAAACCAAAGACTGCCTATTGTGCCTCCAAAGCATGTTCCAGTAAGAGGTACAGTGAAGCCTCCATATATTGTAACACAGGGTTCATTTCACTATTTTATAACACATCAGCCTCTTCACTACACAAATAAACCAGAGGTAACGGCATATGCAGCACATACCATCCAGGATAAAAAATCTTTGGCCTCTCAGAGAGAAACAACTACCCCAACACAAGCCTCTCCATTTCACAAAACAAATCCATCCACAGGAAGCAAGTTTGGTAATCCAAGTCAGAACAGATACATTATTAATTCAAAATTTTTTGTGAGTAACTATGTTCCGGATGACAGGAGCACAGCAGGGAAACTACCAAGTCAGGGGATCCCTTATTATCCCAGTTCCAGAATGCCGTTCCTTTCCAACAGAACAATGATATTCCCTTACTTAAGTATGCATCCTAAACCATTGGTCCCTACTCAACTAGTTCCAAAAGACACAAATGATAAGGTTGCACAGGTCTCCCCTACTAGGACTACAGTGCAGAAAGCTACAGCTCTTCCATTGCCTCCAGTGCCGCATGCCACAACCACCACATCACCACCACCAGTGATTATGAAGATTACACCTCCAGGCTTTCTTTCTCAGCACACAAAACCACAGACATCCACAACAGTTCATCCTTTTAAAAATATGCATCATCGTCATCAAAAGGTTCTGTCTGTGCCTTATGTGGGAGGCATAATGCCTCACAATTCATCTGGAATTCAGTCTTCCGCTACTTTCAGGATACACGGAGAAAGACCTAAGATTAGCACAAAAGGGTCTCAGAGCATATCCATCCTTGCTGAAACAGATGTTTTTATCCCCTGTGATGCACTAGGGGAACCCAAGCCTTTTATTACTTGGACAAAAGTCTCTACAGGTAAGACAGAGAAAATTGTGTTCTTCCACATGTTTTTTAAAGGGTACAAATACTTGGGTTGTTGTGTAAACATGCAACATGATTGCAGGAATAGTGCAAAACACTGAAGAATAATTTCTTTTAATTATTATAGATAAAATGTGACTAGTTGCAACTAATCATTACAGCTAAAAATAACCTTGCAGTATTGCTTGTAGTAAAACCTCTATCATTGTATAAGTTTATTTTTTGAAGAGGGGATATCAGCCAACTCCGTTCACAGCAGTTAGAATTTATGACGACACTAGTGAGTGTGAGCTTGTTAACGTTGCTGCCTTAGATATTGATGTGTGTGTTATTTCTATAAGCAAAAGTAAAAGATAAATTGCTGTAAAGATTTAAGAGGAATTCTAAAGCATAAAGCCCTTAAAGTCCCACACTGTTCATGCTTGTAAGCTAGTATGGTTCTGCAATGGAAACAAAGACCAATTTGAGCTATGGAGAGTGACAGAAAATGTCATGTGATCCAGTTGAAGTTGTAATTGATGTTAAGCAAATCTAAAACATAAGAGTTTTTCAATGCAACAATGTAGGTCTTAAACTCATTGACTTTCCATTTCTTTCTTCCCTGTCTCCTTCCCAGGAGCTCTAATGACAGCCAACACCAGGTTGCAAAGGTTTGAAGTCTGGGAAAATGGTACTCTTCTTATCCGAAATGTTCAACTTCAGGATCGTGGACAGTATTTGTGCACAGCTCAGAACCTGCATGGCATAGATAAAATGATCATTGTGCTCACAGTTTTAGCTCACCAACCCAAAATTTTACTTTCACGGTATCGAGATGTCACAGTCTATTTTGGAGAGACCATAGCAATGGAATGTCAGGCTAGTGGGACTCCAAGCCCACATATTTCATGGATTTTTCCAGATAGGAAGATTTTGCAGACAGTCACCACAACAGAAAGCAGGATAATGCTTCATGAAAATCGAACCTTGTCTATCAAGCAAGCAACTTTTTCAGATCGAGGAGTTTACAAATGCATAGCAAGCAATGCTGCAGGAGCTGACAGCATTGCAGTGAGGCTACACATTGCAGCCTTACCCCCCATCATCCAGCAGGATAAGCAAGAGAACATTTCCTTGCCTCTTGGTAGCAGTATTAACATCCACTGCACTGCCAAAGCAGCACCTTCTCCCAGCATTCGCTGGGTGGTCTTTGATGGCACACAAATCCGACCTTCTCAGTTTGTCAATGGGAATTTATTTGTTTTTCCCAATGGAACTCTTTATATTCGCAGTGTCTCCCCCAAGGACAGTGGGACCTATGAGTGCATTGCTGCTAACATGGTGGGAGCTGCCAGGAGAACAATACAACTCCATGTGAAGAGGCATGCGTCTAACGCTAAGATCACTGGGAGCTCTCCTCAGAGAACAGATGTAACCTATGGCAGCATCCTACGTTTGGACTGTAGTGCTTCTGGTGACCCCTGGCCTCGGATATTATGGAGATTGCCTTCCAAAAGGATGATTGATTCCCTACACAGGTAAATTACTATTTGAGGTGTTGTAGCTAAATTACATTTTCAATTAACTTAGAGAAAAGACCATTCATCTCTGTACAAGTTTCATTTGTAACTTTTGAATGAGGCCTTCAATCCTTAAGGAAGAATTTGGAATTACATCAAAAGATAGCTAAGTCATAACTTGGCATAATTTTGTTGAAAATAATAGTAGTCTTGAAAAGTCTGCTTCAGATGTTAAATATAAGCTGCCACTATTTGTCTTTTACAGCCACTTGTAAATGTAGTAAAAAGTCCAGTGGCAAAAGTTAAGATGCATAGCTTGTGTACTGCTTGTTCCTGTGTGCTTAGTCAGCATAGAGTTGCATGGGGGTCTGCTTTACTCCAGGAGAAATGGGATCACTGATTTTTGTTTATCTGTTGTACAAATCATTATACACAGTACACGTAGGAGAAGGAAATCATGTTATAATTATTTAAGTAAGCATGATCATCTTAACATTGTTTCATAAACAAACATTACCTTGCAGTAAGTTCTGTGCAAACTCAGTTGCATATAAATGCCTAAAACAATATCTTCTCCAATGTTTGCAGTATCAACTAAAATATCACTTCTGAAAACCTACAGTAACTTTCCTAAGACTTTGCTGAAAACAGTTTCTGCTCTACAAATCACTCATTGCTCACTCTTTGAGCGCTATATACAGATGAAAAATGTGCTGATATTAAAATGCACAATTGTCAACAACTAAATAGCTGAAGGCAGTCATAACATTTTCATAACAAAAGAAAAATTAGGTAGCCTGTAGATAGCACCAAATCCATAATTTATTTTTATGCCTCATAGTGATAGCAGGAAAATACTGGGGGGAGGGGGGGTTGGGTTTATTTTGTTGGGGTTTTTTTCCCTTCATGATCTTTATATGGGTAGTTTTTCAAATTTGAATGTCACAGAACACTGTACCTGCAGTCAGAAGAGTTAAAAACCCCATCATTTAGTATTTCAAGGTTTTTTAATGGTCAAAACCACTGTTAAGGCCATTGCATCGAACCAAATTGCTTGGTTACAAGTGAGTAGAATTATTTCCCATTTGCTTTTTGGTGATGGAATATCTTGGAAATTTCAGACCATCTAATTATCTAACAATAGCAATGCCCTTCTTTTTTTCAGTATTGTTGAATTGTTGCATTTTTTTTTCCCCAGATTTCATTCAATAATTAATGCCTAAAATGTGATTTTGCAGCTCATGTTCTGGTTTTTTGTTTTCTTACAGTACCTTGGAGACTAGAATCAAAGTATTCAGCAATGGGACTTTGGTTGTCCATTCAGTTACAGATAAAGATGCGGGAGACTATTTGTGTGTGGCGCGCAATAAGATAGGAGATGACTATGTGGTCCTCAAAGTGAATGTGATGATGAAACCAGCAAAAATAGAACACAAGAACGAGAATAACCACAAGGTCAAGTACGGAGGCGACCTGAAAGTTGACTGTGTAGCCACAGGTCTGCCAAATCCAGAGATCTCCTGGGGTCTCCCGGATGGCAGCATGATCAATACCTTCATGCAGTCAGATGACAGCGGCAGCCGGACAAAACGATATGTGGTGTTCAATAATGGAACCCTGTATTTCAATGACGTTGGACTGAGAGAGGAAGGGGACTACACCTGCTATGCTGAGAACCAGATTGGGAAAGATGAGATGAAAGTGCGAGTCAAAGTAGTGGCTGAGCCTGCAACCATCAGGAACAAAACATATGTTGTTATTAATGTACCCTATGGTGATGTTGTCATGGTAGCATGTGAAGCCAAAGGAGAACCTACTCCCAAAGTGACCTGGCTCTCCCCAACCAACCGGCCTATTCCTGCCCTATCTGAAAAATACCAGATATATAGGGATGGCACCCTCCTCATTCAAAAAGCTCAAAGATCTGACAGTGGTAACTATACTTGCGTGGTGCGGAACAGCGCTGGAGAAGATCGGAAAATCATCTGGATCCAGGTTAATGTTCAGCCTCCCAGAATCAATGGTCATGTCAGTGCAATAACATCTGTGAGGGAGACAGCCATCAGGGACAGCCGGAAACTTATTGACTGCAAAGCTGAAGGTATACCTGCTCCACGGGTCTTATGGGCTTTTCCAGAAGGAGTAATCCTGCCAGCTCCCTACTATGGGAACAGGATCACTGTGCATCGCAATGGGACACTGGACATCAGAGGAGTGAGGCAGACAGATGCGGTGCAGCTCATATGCATTGGACGGAATGAAGGAGGGGAAGCAAGACTGATTGTGCAGCTCCTCATCACCGACCATTTGGAGAAACCCTCCTTCAGAGACCCTGTGAATGAAAGGATCACTGCCATTGCTGGACACAGCATCAATCTGAACTGTTCAGTTCAGGGGAACCCCAAGCCCAGCACAAGCTGGATCCTTCCCAATGGCACGGAAGTGCTGAGTGGCAGCCGTCTTCACAGATTTTACCATAAGAGGGATGGGATCTTACACATCAGTAGCCTCTCCTCTGGGGATGCTGGAACTTACCGCTGTACAGCCAGAAACCCAGGAGGTTATGTGGAGCGAGTTGTCTTCTTGAAGGTGGGACTCAGGCCAGAAATCAGCAATCAGTACAACAACCTTGTGAGCATCATCAATGGAGAAACCCTGCAGCTCCATTGTGTCACCCAGCCAAATCAGCGGGCACAGATCTCCTGGACTCTGCCCAATGGGATGGTTCTGGATGCCCCCCAAGCTGTGGGTCGCTTTTCCCTGCTTGAGAATGGCTCACTGACAGTGCGCGAGGCTTCTGTATTTGACAGGGGCACTTACCTGTGCAAGGTGTCCACAGAGTATGGCACTTCTGCTATGAATGTGCCTGTCATTGTGATAGCCTATCCTCCCCGGATCACCAGTGAACCAGCACCTGTCATTTATGCCAGGCCTGGAAATTCAGTAAAACTGAACTGCATGGCCATTGGGATTCCTAAAGCAGAAATAACATGGGAGCTTCCAGACAAATCACATCTGACAACAGGAGCTCAATCCCGTCTGTATGGAAACAAATTCCTCCACCCTCAGGGGTCATTAGTCATCCAGCAGTCTACTCAAAGGGATGCAGGCTTCTATAAATGCACTGCTAAAAATATATTAGGCAGTGATTCGAAAACAACCTACATACACATATTCTAACACTAAAACAAGTTCCTCTGGCTGAATACTAGTGTGCAAATCACTGCCAAGCAAGCGCAACAAGGAAAGTACTGCTTGCAACAAAGCCAGGAAGACTGAGGGCAGAAAACCCAGGAATTTTCATGGAAAGTGCACTGCTTTTGTACTCAATGTGGTAGTAAGTCCCTGCAATAAAAGGAAGCATACTGAAACTGAGGAGATTAATACATTGGAAAAGGTCTTTAAATTGTTAAGACAGAGAAGAGTGGTTTTTTCATGCTATCCAATAGGATCTGAGACCTAAAGTACTCTATTCTTGTCAGTAGTCCAAAGCTATATCTTTTTCTAACAAGCACCTTAAACGTACCAAAGAAGTATTAACTGTTAATAAATGAGCTGCAGTGATAGAAGTGCTTTAGTAAAACATACTTTTCTTTATACCCTGCAGCGCTTTTACATAATCTAGCCTTTTAGAATATGATTACTAATCTTTCTGTTCATTCTTCTATAAGCTCTTCAAAATCAAAGACTAACTTAGCAAATAAGAGCGATTTATTTTAATAAAAAATGAATGCAGACATTAGTTACATATGAACTTACAAACAAACCTTGTCCAGCTACTAAGGATGCTACAATCAAATCATTCATTATATATTTTATATATATATTTTTAAATCAGACTGTGAGACTAGAAAGAGTAACAATGAACTTTGTCTCATTTTATAAATTATTGGTCTTTACAAGACTCTGATGCATTACAGTGTTTTATAATATTAAGATCAATATACTGTACATTTTATAATAAAAAATGTTTTCCGAAAAAGTTATTCACTGTGGTTTTCATTTTGTTCTGAGAAAATACAGAACTCTAAACAGTAAGTGTATGAAGTTCAGTCAAAAAAACAAAAAGTCACAGTGTTATACATGCTCTTTATTTTTCTATACATGACTTCCTAATAAAAACCTTAACACTCCTGTTATGCATATTTCAGGCTATATTTACAATTTCAATACTACTTCTGCAGTCAAGGATGGTTTATTGGATAATGTGCATAATTTTAAGACTTATCAGTTATACATAGAAATAATTGCTACAAGATGCTGAATTTGCCGTGTTTTAACAAACCACTCCAACTGAAATTTTGCAAATGTTAACTCAACTTTAAAACATGCGGGTTCAGAAGATATTACCAATTCCTAAAGTTCTGATTGTTTGTAAAACTTATTCTCATGTTTTAGAATATAACTACAATAGAAGCTTTATTTTCTCTATTGATCAAAACTTGCCAGAAAGTAATGTAAAGTGTTCTTCTAATACATACATTTGTTAAAAATGGTTAAAAAAGGATTTTCTCAGACCACAAATCTGCCCACTCTAGGAAAGTTGTAAGCTGTTGCAAAATTCGTATTTATCATAATAATAAACAGAACTGAAATACTACAGGTAAAAAGCATTTGATTCGAACAAGAATGTTGAACTAAATGACAAGGACATTGCTGAAGATGCAAGGGCAAAATTTATGTTATAGGTTATTTCATAAAACTTATAAAAAGTCAGTAAAGGCTAAACCGTTGTTTGTACACAAGCATTTATTAAAGTTACAGTTATGTTCCTGGCCTAATTAAATTACAAATTATGTCTTAGTTTCTCTTTTATGATTTAAATCCTTGGGCCCTGGATCAGAAAGTCAGTGCTCAAGATGAAGCAGGTGCCTTAATATCCGGCAGGGATGTAGTTGGTTATGAGAGTAGTTAATGAAGAAGGAACAAGTAGTCAAGATTTTTAACTAGATTGCTCATGCGGTATTTCCTAATCTATTTTCCTTGAACATATCATAGATTAGATATGTCTTTAGTTCCTTTAATTAATTTTAGCACTTTTTTATTTTATAGTGGTTCTTGGAAAAAGGTAATATTTTTTTTTAATAATAATACATCTTTCAAAATAGTCTGAAGCCAGCATTTCAGCATTGGAGTAGGGGTCAAGCACTTTTATAAATTTGTCTGTCTGGACTTCAGCTAACACTTAACCTGAATTTAGATTTATGCTTGGATACTGAATTCTATATATTTCCATTAAGCAGAATTAATATGTTAAGGGAAGAAACTAGAATCCAAAAATGAGGCATTAGATCTGTTGGGATCAAACAAAGCATCTGATCATGGTTTATTCATCAGTCCAAAGTTTCCACTGCTGCCAGTGTTAAACTGCAAAATTTGCAAAAAATTTTTTTCAGTGGAAACTTCCATAATTTTCTCAAATTTGGATTTACCTTTATGTGTTATCATTCCTGTGATGTTTGCGTGTACCCCTTTCGTGAAAGCATACTCCCAACGATAGGCCTATTAATTATAATTTTCTCCCAAAATAAATAAAGCTGCAGCTTAACAAATATTATGTAGACACTTTTTACACTAAAGCAGTGTTTGGCCATATGTTCTGTCTGTCACATTCTTTCTTCACTGAGATACCAGTTGCTCAGGATATTAATCTTGAGTTCTTTTTGTAGAAATAAAGAAGTTCAAAGGGGAACGAAGTCTGTTCCAGGATTTCTATTCTTGGATCTAATTTCTGGGTTTTGTATTCTGAATTTACATGTCACTCCATGTGGTGAGCCATCCATCAAATGAAGACAGTTGAAGGATATTGAAATAATTCATAAATTCTTCCTTTATTTCCATGCATTTATCTGCAAGCTTTGTTGAATAAGTCAATGACAAATTCACATTCCTTCAAGGACTACATTAATTTTCATTTTCTTCAGAAGTCTACATTCGTCTTTCAAGCCATGCATTCAAACAGAATAGAGCTTGTTCCTATTCTGATTTTGAAAAGTGCTAGGAATCATAGAATCATAGAATAGTTAGGGTTGGAAAGGACCTTAAGATCATCTAGTTCCAACCCGCTCCCATGGGCAGGGACACCTCGCACACTAAACCATTGTCACCCAAGGTTGTGTCCAACCTGGCCTTCAACACCGCCAGCAATGGAGCATTCACAACTTCCCTGGGAAACCCATTCCAGGGCCTCACCGCCCTTACAGTAAAGAATTTCTTCCTTATATCCAGTCTAAACTTCCCCTGTTTAAGTTTGAACCCATTACCCCTTGTC
>JARCZZ010021225.1:9524-19555 GCA_030323915.1 Brotogeris chrysoptera | reverse complement strand
TGAACTTTTTTTTCAGGATTTGAAACCCCAATCCTAGTCTGCCATTAAACTGACATTAGTGAAAGAATATTTACCTGGACAGACCTAGTGGGCTGGCACTTGTGTTCTTGGGGTCAGCGATGGTGAGAACCTTTCTAGGCAAGATGCTAATATAAGATGCTTCCCAAAATCCAAAGAGTTGCATGGGTCATACTCATCTGAGAACAGTGTTAGAGAAGACAACACCATTATCCAGGGAAAATATAAAATTAGCCTTGAAGCCCATATCACTTTATATGACAGAAAAGAGCCTTTGGGCAGTCTTGACCAGCTTACAAATGAAATTTGAATTAAAACATTAGCTAATTTATGTATCTTCATTGTACTGAGCTGGGTAAACCCAGCTCCAGCTATTCCTCAATATGAGGTTTTTGCTCTTTGTTTGCCATGCCAAGGAGAGCCTGATGTTGTCAAAGCAGCATTTCAGAGAAGTGACTCATTGCCTTCCAGATGCTGGTACCACTAAAACCCCTTTTGCCTCCTTCTCTAATGAAAATAAGTTGTACTATGCCTAGAATTACTCACTCTTTCAGCATTGTCATGAAAGAGAAGTAGACCTCTTGGGCAGCTCAGCCCAGCACATCTAGCAGAAAGAGAATATTAATGAGCCTTCTGCATAACTAACTTTCACAGAACTGAAAACAATTCACTTAGAAAGCGGAATGAAGGCGTAGCAGAGCACTTGACTTTGGCATGACACTTTTCCAGTCAATGGGGTGCAGACAGAGCAGGTTTTTGTAAAGCTAGGCAGGACTGACATCGAAGAGGCAATGCTCCATGCATGGTATAGCACAGCAATTTAGAAAACAGAAAGCTCTCTCTGTAAGGTATGGACATGGCATGTTCCCAATTTTGTTTACACATGGCTCCATCATGTGCAATCAGCCTGCTCCTCCCAGGTCTCTTGATATTGCATCATACCCAGCTCTCCTCCCAGCGTACATGGATGGTTCTGCAAGCAATGGTAGCATGGAGTGCCTGCTGCCTTCGAAACGCTGGCTGTCATGTGGGGCTTTAGCTACTAACTGCTGAAGTTGCTGTTGAAGTAAGTTAGTCCCTGCAGTAACCAAATGCCCTTAGAAAACAATTCTCAAGTGAGCTATGTCTGTACTGAATACTGAATACCAGGGTTTCTATTTCAAGAAGGCTACTTCTATTTTCATGTATATAATATGGCCAAGCTATAATCAGAAGAATTATATCTACTTACAGTCCTCTCTATAAATATTTAACACGTATGAGATAAGCTTTATTAACAACGTCCTCAACTATCCTTTAGTTCACAGATTGGGTTAAACTTCTACCACTTCAAAATAGACTTTTTTCAGTACAGTCTTTCAGTGAAATTTAGAAAGTTTCCATGGTCAGGAGGTAGTGATATCTCAAGGTTTCATTTTCAAGTTTCAGCATAGATAAGTAACATCATAGATTTTGTAGAATTTCATAATTATGTGATTCTCATTTCACAGTTGCATCATCTGATGCACCTTTCAAGTTAATCCTGATTGATAGCAACATAAATGAAAACAGGGTTTGGTTCTGTTTTTAAATCAAAATTAATACACTGCAGATAAAGACAAATACTATGTACTTAGGCAAAAAAAGAAAAGTAGCAGGCTCGGTGCTGCTGCTATTTCCATTGAGTTGCATTATTTGTGATTGCCTTAGCTGAACAACACCTCAAAGCACAAAAAGATTTGCATGCATATGAAAGCTCATCAATATTACACTTATATTTGTTAATTCTCTAGGAAAAACAAGACACTTTGATATACCATACCATCTCTAGAATTCTCAGTAAACTGAACAGTGACCCGGATAACGGCATACTGTTAAACTACTACATGTGTCCCCAAAGGCCTTCCTTTTATTCATTCCCACCCCAAATGTAGACCTCATGAACCTGAAATCCCTGAGTTACATTAATTTGAAACTCATACCCCAGAAGGATAGAACTTTAATGGATGATATTGTGAGGAGATCATATGAAGAAGGCAGATAAAGTCTGAAGACTGACATCCATAAAGCCTTATATATCATTCAGACATAGGTTACAAGTGTGAAGAGGTACATAATGATATAATTTACCTTAAGGAATTCTTTCTGGGCATATTTGAATTGACATCATGTACAGTAAATTTTTTCTAGCCACCGTCAGTGGTTCAAGGGTGGCTTCCCCAACACACGTCCCCCTGAAGCCAGCAAAGGCTTCTTAACTCTCCCTTCATGTATTAAGAAGATTTACACTCTGATATCAACAAGTGACAAGACAGTAATACTTCTATTTCTGCTAGCATACCTTGTGATCAATCCTGCAGCTCTTTTCCAGAAGATACAGGTTAGCTGTGTATGGCAAAGGAAGAGGAAGGGAGGTCTTCCAGAGATGTCCAGTGGTAATAATCCAGTAGAATTTGGGTTGAGATGAGTACACAGTTCACCACAGTGTCATTGGACAGATGCAGTCACGTAGACAAGACAGGGTAATGCTTCCGTCTTTAGAAACGGTTGCAGTCACCTTCCTCACCCTGCTCCTGTAAGCAAAACATAAATAGAATAAAGAAAAACTCTCATTGAATTAATAAGGAAGGGATTAGATAATCTGGCCAGTGAAGAGGGGTGGAGGAAATATGGATAATTTGAAGAACATCACCAGCCTGATACAAGGCTTACTGAATATTAATGAAAGGTTTTCTACAGTCTCCGACTGGTTTTTCCAGATCTTTCACATCACTTGCAAACATGGGCAGTAATGACAGGGGGCTTTAAAAAAACCTTTCTTCTCTCATTTTCTCCCCTCTTCCTCTCGAACGTGAGGTTAATTACATCTTAATCCTACCTCTAGCCACCTGTACCTGGTGCTATATGAATCTTCACAGGAACCTGACATTTGCTGGCCGCCGAAGGACAACATGAAGGTAAAAAAGTCTGACACGTGCTTTAAACACACTGTACCTGACATGAGGTGGTTGATGAACCTTTGGAACCTTTTTATTTCTCTGTCTTCTCCTGGCTTGCCAGCTCTCCTCACCCTGCAATCTCAGTCTAGGGGAGGGATATAAATTATGACATAATTAAAATGAAACACTCCCTTTTCTTCAGGTGAGTCATCTGCAGGTATCCAGAAAATGTACAGCGTGAAAACTACCTCCAGTTCAGGGCATTAGAAATACAAAGTAGCTCCTTAGAGTTCCTTTGGAAAAATAAATATGGAGCTCCTCTAACTGACAAAGACAACGCATTTCCTACTGTTCACAGTCGCAGATTAGAATAACGAGATTACAAAGCTTCCTGTGGATTTGCTACACGGAGTGGTGTGCTGCCACATTGCTTCAAGGACAGCCCAGAAAGCAAACTGACACTTGGTTCCTCCTCTGCTCCCATGGCAAGAGCTCTCCCTGCAGCAGCTAGTATCTGGCGCAACTCTCATTTCCAGCAGAGCAGGCTGCCAACCAGAGCCCCGCCTTTTCTCCACCTTCGCCTCTCTCAACACAGACGCATGACAAAGGAGGAGAGGAATAGCCGTGCAGAAACCCGTCTTTTCTCCTAATGCGAGTTATCTATCACAGGAAGGCCTTAATAGTCACAAAGGGTCTAGCATATAGACAACAATCTCTTTAGGAAATAGGCATGTGTCCGTAGAGATTTAAAGGAATACTTTGGTTTAATTTTTATACTTATTCATAATATGATGAAATATTAAAATAACCCACAGCTGTACATACAGTTTTTTCTTTTACTGGGATATAACAAATTCAGGTGTAAATCATTCTAAAATGCATTAGATCGATGCCTGTGATAACTATGGATGTGCTTTCACAGCATTGGCTGGTGTTTTAAATCCAAGTGTCACAAAAGCGCAGATCAATGATCATTAATGAATCAAAATGCACGTAGAAATCTTCACAAACTTTCATTCAAGATGTATTTTGAAACCTGTCCACAGCTTCCAAGAGCAAACGAAAGGTCAGAGAGTGATTTTTCACTTGTTCATGTGTACTTTGTGTTTGACACACCATAACACCCCAGTGGTTACGAAGCAAGGGCCCTCTTGAGTCAGACGCTGTAGGTGTGCACAAGAATAACCAGCTGTGGATCTGTGGCCTGAGTCATTGCTTCTGTGGAGTTTTCTCAGGGTGCTCAGTGCTGGTCCTCCGTCTTGCACATGCAGAAGATAGCCTGAGGGTTTGCCCTGCTGACGGAGCATGGTCAGCTCCCACCTGCAAACGTTTGTGTGTGAAAAACAGAAGGTGTCCATGCCCTTCCCCCCCACAGCCTTGGTCACTGCTACCGAAACCCTTCTCTGTTGGGTTGCCCAATCGCAGCTGAACTGTTGCCAAGCTCACAGCCTACCTTAAACAACAGGTAGGCCTCCAGAGCATGGTCACCCCAGCACAGGTATGACCTTCCCCTTCTGTGAGATCTTAATGTCATAGGGGAGTATTTGAGCAACTGGAGGTGTGACATTTTTAACCCTTCAGTAAAGAATGGTATTTGCAAGTGTCGCTGCAAATTCAAATACCTTGCTACCATGTTTTCAGTTTTAATGTGGCTCCTTAGAAAATTATAAAATACTGTTCATCTATACATTACGATTGCATTTCAAAACTGCTGTCTAATACAGATCTTGACAATTACATTCGTTACCCTACATCTTTATGAATACCTCATTCCTTCCTGATGAATGAAGATTAAGCATGGCTAAACCTATAATTTTTGATGGATGTAACGTAGACTCCAAAATACATGCATTTATCCACACATACATAATTTCACAATTTTAGAGTTTTGTTTTCTTTGGGGTGGTTTTTTTGTGTGTGTGTTTTTTGTTGTTGTTGTTGTTGTTTTTTGGGTTTTTTTGCATACTGACTTACTTGGAAGCTCCAAATGCCTGGGGCTTCTCCTGAAACCTGACCTAGAGTTCTTCATCCAGCTCTGAGGCCCTCAGCACAGGACAGCCATGGACCTGTTTGAGTGGGTCTAGAGGACGGCCACAAAGATGATCAGAGGAAGCACCTCTCCTGTGAAGACAGGCTGGGAGAACTGGAATTGTTGAGCCTAGAAAAGGTTCTGGGGAGACATTATTGCAGCCTTTCAATACTTAAAGGTAGCTTATAAGAAAGATGGGGACAAAATTTTTACCAGCATCTCTAGTGATAACACAAGGGGTAACAGTTTTAAACTGCAAGGGGGTACATTTAGATAGGACATAAGCAAAAAATTCTTCACTATGAGGGTGCTGAGGCACTGTAGCAGGTTTCCCAGAGAAGTTGTGGATCCCATCCTTGGCAGTGTTCAAGGCCAGGTTGGATAGGGCTTTGAGCAACCCGGTCTAGTGGAAGGTGTCCCTGCCCATGGCAGGGGATTGAAACTAGATGATTGTTAAAGGCCCTTTCCAACCCAAACCACTCTATGATTCTTGAGTGCCCAAGTAAGTATTTGGGTCTATGTTTGTGCACTCAAGTTAGAATATCTGTCTCATCATTGACAAACAGGATGTTTGAGGTCAGCTCATAACTGAACTCCAGGATTCAGAACACTTACTCCTAAAAGGAAGGTTTTCAAGGGAATCAGGATAGAGTATAGCAACTGAGCCAACAAAACAGACAGGAATTTGTCCCTTGTGTAGATTTTGTCACAGAAGTTCAAAGTTAAATCAGTGTTTCTGCAGTGATCTGGTAAGCAACAGTATCATCAGAAAACAGGCTGCGAAAACTCAGGGGAGGAAATTTTGATGAGCATGGTTTCCCTAACAGTCTTGTGATAATCTGTAACAAGAAATGGGCCAATGAAGGTCTCAATAACATTTCAGTTATTGGATTAAGGCTTGGAAAATACTAATGATTGAGAAAGGGAAGAGAGGAATAGGCAGGAAAACAAACCCAAACCAAAACAACAACAATTCCCCAAGGTCTTACTGCAATATTAGGCTTTAAAACATTTTTATCCAGCAGCTCTCTACTGGGAGGCCTCTGACAAAGCTCCCTGGGGACATGGGGCTAATAGTTCCCCAATGCAGCTCTGGGTGGAGGGATAAACTCCTTTCCAAAGGTGGTGAAGTGAGCAGGATGTTACTACCTCCTGGAAAAGAGAACAGGCTGGTTTTATTTTCATCATGTTATCTGAGTTTGTAATCCCCAGCTATACTCTAAGCAAAGCCAAACAGCTTTTTACTTTTTACTTCAAATGCGAACAAGCTGCGTGGGCATGAAGAGGGCTCTCTGGGGAGGTGGACGATGAAAGATCCTGCTAACACCATCATAAAAGAGAAGCTGCAGCAGGGAGCTGAAAGGAAGCCCTGTGTGGATTTATTCTCAGAGCTTCCAGTTTTGGTGAGAGAGAGGTGCAAAAACAAGCAAAAGGATTTAGAATTCCTGAGCTTTGTGCCTGCTTTGATGAGCTGAAATGGCCAGGTTGAAAACACCTGCAGCAAGAGGTGTCAGCTGTGACATCAGTGGGATAAGGATTTCAGTCACTTGTGAAGTTGTGTTTTTGTGTCTTGTATGACCAGGCATAAAAAAATATAAAGGTTAAAAAAATGTAAAGGGAAAACACATGGACAGCAGAATGATCCTTAATTCAGCCCTTCTGAGTCCTGAAAGTGATGGCTGATCCCAAAAATCACCAACCCCTTGCCCAGACACCTCTGAACCCCAGCAGGGAGGGAAGCCCCAGCAGAAAAGGGCTCTTTTGCCGTCCAGTGGGGCGAGGGGGAGGCAGACAGAAAGCCCAAATAGACACGCCCTAAATATGTTTTTTGTACATTGTGTTACTACACTTTAGAGACATTGCTGAGAAACAGAGTTTACAAACTGGGGAAAAGTTTGCAGCTGTAAGGATGATATTTATAGCTTTGTAACTTATTTGCAGCTTTGTGAAATTTATCTGGGTGATCGGTTGTCACACCATAAGGCAATAGCTAATGTGCAGCTATGAGTGCAAGGCTAGTGGTTATGCTTAGCTAGCTTGGGAGGCAATGATGGTTTGTCCTGCAGACTGCATCAGCATAGGAGGCAGAAGAATAGCAATTTCTCTGCCTCCTTGAAGATCCATGTCCAGCTGCCCATTCAGTTCAGTTCAGTTCAGCTGATGGCTGTGGGTAGTTCTCAGCATTAAAGCCCTGCAAAAGTTCTGCAGCTGCAGAGTCCCTTGGGTGGCTGTGCCAGCTTGGGAGCAGCCAGCTGAGAGCAGAGGGGCTCTCAGCAGACCTGGCAGGGACCATGGAGATGAAGAGGCAAGAGGCGCAGCAGGCAGAGAGCTGAGCAGTTCACAGAGCATCACTTTACGCAGCGGTGTATTGTCCAGCAAATCTTAGCTTTCAATTACAGCAGATTATGGGAAAAGATCTAGCCTAGAAATTACGTCCTCAGAGGAAAAGACTATGAACTGTTATAGTCAAAGAACAACTGTAACAGGCAGTTACTATCACTCTGTTATCTACCCAGTCATATTTTTGTTCTCTTTTAGAAAAAAAACCAAACCCAGAACTTTGTTAGCTGATTCATATTTGCCAATCGGAGAAATTAGCTGGTTCAGTATAATTTTCCCAGTTGTCCAGGTGTGGCCTCAAATCACCACTTAGTGAGCAACTCCCTTCAATTTGAACCCAGACCTTGTTGCTGCCATCCACATCCTGGCAGGAAGGTTTCCTCTGAACAACAGGAGCAGTGTTCCAATGGAATGACTGCACTGTTCCTTTTCCAGAGGATCCCTGATACCACTGGCATGTAGGATGGAGGATATGTAGTCTGAGGATGTACTAAGGCGTTGTAGTCTACCTTAGTTAGAAAAGGAGGCAAACAAAGAGATCTAGGAAGACAAAAGGGCAATGTATTGAAATAACTAAACACCATCCCAAACTCTGACTTCTTGCCTCTTAGGAATTATGAATAATGCTGGGTACATGGGTGAAGCTTAGTTTAGACAGTAGTTTCATAGTCACTTCAAGCTAACCTAAGTGGCACAGTTTATGAAAGAAGCAGTCTAGCCTGCCTGTCTCACCCCAGCAAAGCTATTCCCTCTTTTTCTTCCCCCTTCACATGTAGAACAGCTTTATTTGTCTGTGTGTGGCATGCAGTGGGGCAGGTGGTTCACCTGGAAGACCAACCCTGCTGCTCCCAAGCATGCTTACGGCTCCCAAGCATGCTTACAGCCTCCTCATGCCCCCTTCCAGGTTACAGCCATCCTAATATCAACAGAGGAAATACCCCATAAACAGCAGAGTAGGGTTTTGCTATCCCAAATAGGTTTCCTGGTTTGGGGTGGGGACAGACGGTGGTGAAAGTGACATCTTCAAGGACGGGTGACAGTACAGCAATGTCCCGCAAGTACTGTGAAACAGGGGAACTTATTGAGACACTTGGACTTGAACCCCCCTGGACTCAGCACTCATTCCAGCATTTGCTACCTTAACACAGTTTTATGCTATTGCTGTGTAACATATTAACTTATGGTCACAGCCCATCATCCCTGATCCACTGGCAACTTGTCCAAATGCAGGCAAGTAAAATGCTATCTACTGTAGCCATGGAGAAAAAGATGCTTTTTTCATATAGATATTATAATGTTGTTTGGTCCATTAAGATATCACCCCTCCATCCCTGTGTTTATCTTTGGGCACTGTAATGGGACATTGGCCTCAATTAATGGTTTGATGTTGATCCTCATCAGGGTGCCCAAGCTGAACTTGGCAAACAAAGTATGTGCCCATGTGTGTACACCTAATTCTACTTTTCATTAAGTTTATATGCATTTTTGTGAGTGCAACCTCAATCTCACAGCTGAACTCTATGCTTGGTTTAAGGTAATTGCACAAAATACATCTGAAATACAGCAGCCTTATTTAGGGTACTTAAAACCAAATTACAAATAAAGGAGTGGTGAACAAAAAGTCCCCTGGAATTATTTCTGAGGTCACATGCTCATTTTGCAGGAGGCTTTCTCCTGCTCTAGAAGAGTTGAACAACTAACTTGGGTGCAAATTTTACTGAGGTCTGGTCTTCACTGCCAGAGATATGCAAAGGGTTCTCATATAAACAAACATTGTTTAAGAGGTCTCAGTAGTGGCACTCTACTGTTAAACATTAACTCATAGAAATGTGTATGTTGTGCAACCTGTTTACTCACTGTTTGGATCTGTTGGCAATTTGTAAGGACATTTTTGGTAGTTGAGGATCAAATCATAGGTTTGGCAGGATTTCCTACACAAAATATAGGGATACATACATTAATGAGTGAATAATTTTTCATCTTTTTAATTTATTTTTTAATTTTTTTTTTTTTTGGATTTTTTTTTCAGTAAAAGTGCCTTGAATTTTATGTTACAACCACTGAATTATTAGAAGGACAGCAAAAAAGACCTTGACAATTGGTCCCATCTGGTATGTTTGCATTCTGCCAGTGGAGAACAGACCACAGGTGGTAAAAGCAAGTTGGCATGAAAGGCCAGGGAAATAACCTAAAGATTGGGATAATTTCTGGGCACATAAGCAAGTGTACTATTTTTAATGTCAGGTTCCTGTCGAGAGCAACATAGGCGAGAGGTCTCTGCTCCACCTGTTGGTGGAAAGGAAGAAGGAATAATTCTCCGCAAGGAACTAGGGGGTGAATACCCGTGTTTGCTGGTGTCTCCTGGAGAGAGTGCAGAAGTAGTTACATGTATGCTGAGTTTTCTGTTTCAGGGGATGAGGAAATGAATCAGAAACTCCCAACGAGACTCAAGAAGGAAAAGAAAAAACCAAGAGGAGTTACCTTTTTGCCAGCAAGCAAAGCTGCCTGGCCTACAGTTACAGCTCAAGGGGGATGCTTGGACAAATGCACCTCACTGTGCAAACCACACACAGACTTGGGTGGTGGTTTTTGGGATGGGGATGATTTTATGGTTTAGTCAAGGTCGGTTACTTTGGAGTGCTTTCACAGAATCATGGAATGGTTTGGGTTGGAAGGGATCTTTAAAGCTCATCCAGTTCCGACTCCCTGCCACAGGCAGGGACACC
>JARCZZ010021224.1:52232-65033 GCA_030323915.1 Brotogeris chrysoptera | reverse complement strand
TCAAGGCCAGGTTGGACACAGGGGCTTGGAGCAAGCTGCTCCAGTGGAAGGTGTCCCTGTCCATGGCAGAGTTTGGAGCTGGAAAAGCTTTAAGGTCCCTTCCAACCCAAACCATTCCATGACTGAGATAACTTAAAAATCAAAGGTAGCATTAGAGGAAGGCACTGGCACGTGGTCTCTAAAGATAAAACTTCAGGATCCAGGTTACTTGCTGGCAGCCGCCCCTGCTCCACTCGGCAGCACTGTCCTGGTTCCCAGTGCCCAGCTCCTGCCACCCTGCAGCAGCGCCGCTATCTGGAGCGTGAAGCACCGGGGAGTGCAGAGCAATTGACGTTATGGGTGATCCAATTTCCCAGTGAGTTAATCCCAAATTAAAATCCTCGTGGTTAGATTTAGGCCTTTGTTTCACTTGAAGTTGTGGTTTAAAGAAAAGTCCTTCTCCTAATGAAGTGCCTCCCATTAGCAGGGAACAGCAGCGCACAGGATCCCTCATTAAGCACTTCCACTGCTCCTGCAAACGAGGAAAAATGCTTTAGACAGGATATAATCGGGCATGGAAAGGAGACACACAGCAAAGGCTCCAAAGTTAAGTTGACTTCAGAGAGATGCAATTCCACACTTGAAACTGTGCTGATAAGGCTTTAAAATAACACAGAGAGAAATTAGTGCTGAGATTTTCATAGGCAGGAAGTATTTCTCACCCGCAAAGTCTGTGCAGGACGAGCTTAATGTTAGCATAAACTTCAGAGAGATGTTGAGAAGCAGAGGTCATGGGGAAGAGCTCAAGGTATGAACTGTGAGAATAATTGAAGGAGCAGGAGGGGGAGCTGACAGCACCTTTTGTGAGATGCTGTGGGCAGAAGAGAGGTTTGCACCGGTGCTGATGAAGTGGTTTGGATGGATGGAAGGAATGAAGCAGCCAGGATGTCCCCAGCCCATCAGTGGGAGGGCCCTGGTATTCACAGGATATAGGGAAAAGAGGCTCCCGTATTTTATCAGCTTCGAAAACGTCCTGAATTATTATTAATAATGCATTGGTTTGCTTGTAAAGGCTGCACTTGCAAACAGTGGGCTTGGGCACTGTGTATGGTTTTGACAGACTTTCCTGGGAGGCATGCAGGTTTTAAAGGTGCTCTAGAAGTGATGCAGGGATGGGGAGCCAGGGCAGAGGGGCTGTGGGTAGCTGGCAGCTAGCACACCCTATTTGAGGCTTGTCTCCACTGAGAGCCGAGCCTAAACCTGCCCTGTGTGCTGCTCTGGGGAAGTTTTCCAGTGTGTGGTGTGTGGAAGTGCACCCTCTGTACCAGCATCTCCCATTGTTGCTCTGGTGTCAGGCAAGACGGGGCTTTTCCAGCGGGTTTGTTTTTCCATTCCATCCCCAGCCATTTAAAGCTATGAAGCAACCAGACCAGCAAATGCAGCGAAGTGTTAATTCTGCAGCTTGGCTGTGAACTTCAGATACTTGCCTTGACTTCCACTAGGAAAATGCCAATGTGAGGGTAACCTTTTGCAAGCATCGGTTGTCTCAAAACATGACTCTGCTCCCCTTCTGCAAGAATAAATGGCAACACAGTGCGGGCAGGAGAAAGAGCAAACCCTTCCTGCGTGCAAACCCTACAGCATCCATCTCCATCACCTGGGGCTGGACCAAGGCGCTGCTCAGCAGATCCTGGAGATGGGGCCCAAAGGTTTCCTTGATGCAGAACCTGACTGATCAAGAAAGGAGGTTTTGTCAATAACATGAGTGGTGCGGTTTGGGGTGTGAGGATGCAGTTGCAACAGCGCTGGTCCTCGACACAGGACATGGGGCATCCTGAGGACTCAGGGAAATAACACAGAAATCAACTATAGATAATTACAGAGTATGTGAGAACTGAAAGTAACACCAGGATGGCCTCTCTCCTTGTTCTCCTCTTTAATATTAGAATTATTTGAAGTGATTCATTTATAATGAGACCTCTGTTGACAAATTTAAGTATCTTTGGCCAAATTTGCTGTAGATTATTCCTGGATTGCTGTACTGATGTGTTTATTTCCAGCAGGAATAGCTTGTCTAATTGTTCTGTGATTTAAGTCTCACCATACTCACACAGACATCTCTTCCCCCCCCCTTTGTCTTCATTCCTGTTCCAACACCCTTTTGTCCTCATTCGTTCCTGTCCTCACACACTCCCAAGCGTTGCTCGTTCCCAGCCAAGCGCTCCCTTCTCGCCTGCTCAGAAATGCCTGTTGGAGTCGTTCTGCACTCCAGCGCATCGCAGTGATTTTCTGCAGGCTCTGTGTGTGATATTCCCTGTTCCTAGCACAGGGAAAGCATTGTCACCTGGCTGATGGGGTTCAGGAGGTCCATCCTTGGCCTTTCAGAACACGTTTACGGCTGACAAGGTCTGTAATAAGTTCAAACTCATTCTGGCTGTCTCTATGCCTGGAAAAGGTGGAAAATTAGCGCAGCCTGCAGACTTCTTTGTTTGCTCCATAATGGGCAGTGCCTGCAGGCCAGCACTTTGTGGTTTGCCCTGCAGGAGAGCATTAGTGTCAGGTGGGCTGAGCCACCAGGGACTGTCACCTTGTTTCACACTAAACTCAGAGTAATCAAACATAAGAGCTTTAGAAAGGGCTGTGTCAAAGTGTGTTTAAATGCCAATACCTATGGATTCATTTTCATGCTCTGACAAGATAGGGTCATTGAACTGTCAGCCGCGATTTGAAGGCAGAAGACAACGTGCCTTAGCTGACTATGCCTCTCTTGGGATGTTCTGCTTCTCCACTGGATGCAGCATGAGCTCTGGAAGTGCAGTGAGCATCCTGACCCATGCAGTCCATTCTCCACTGGTGCTCGTTCCAGAAGAAAGCTCCAGGATCTTCATCATTGGAGATGAACTCTCTGCTGGAGCCTATTTGAGAGAGAAAATGTTGTGGTCTCTACCTTTGATCATCTTAAAGGCAGAGACCTTTAAGATTAACTCTGTTTATGAACTGCTGCTGAGTTCCCTGTGCTGCTTGAGAAATTCCAGTGAAATGCCTGGAGGTGCTACCAGAGAGATGATGGATGTGAGAGGCCAATAGCTTGGCTGCTTTCAGTGCAGCAAGCAATTCAATTTATTCCTTGCATTCAATGCAGGGATAAGTTAGGATCTAGTAAATGAATGTCTATTCCTAAAACAAAACAGAGAAAAATAAGGAACAAGGAAATTTGTGACCTCCATAGCATGCCATGCTCAGTGCCACCTGGAAGCTTGGCCTGGATGCAGGGCTGCTGCATTCCTTTCTCACTCTGCAGATCTGCTGTGCACCCTCAGAGCCTGGAAAGCCCCTGCGCTAATGTGCAGGCTCTCTCCTCTCTTAAATGCACAGAGACATTCCAGCTGTATTTCTAGCAATTTGACTGCCAGTTTGAATAAAGAGATTAAACAGGCACGTGCCAACCTCTCTTTAAGCTTCTCGCTGGCTCAGTTGGCAGATTTGAGTTGTGGGTGATGAATTGAAGTGAAGCATTTCTGCTGATTTCTGAATCTCAGTGGCTCATGCAATAGCTGGGCTGGAGCACTGGGCAGAGCAGGCAGTACAGGGAATGTGGGGGCTCCTGCAGGCATGGCCGGTGCCGTCAGATCCTTTGCAGGCACAGTGTCTTCACCAGTTTGTCTCATCGGTTGCAATATGTGAGTCTGGGTCCTTAAACCTCACCCAGTTCCAACCCCTGCCACGGGCAGGGACACCTTCCACTGGAGCAGTGCTCCAAGCCCTTGTGTCCAGCCTGGCCTTGAACACTGCCAGGGATGGGGCAGCCACAGCTTCTCTGGGAAGGTGATTTCCTGCTCCATCCTGTCCTGCTCTGCACAGCAAGGACCCAGTGCAGCACCCTGGCTTTACAAGTTGCCTTCACCATATCCAGCCCAGGCTCCGAGGCCCAGCCTGTTCAGTGCTCCTCTCTTATGTGAACCCATTTATAGGCAAAATTAAACTATCACAGAGTGCAGCTGCAGTAACTTTTCCAGCATTTCCCTGGGTGTCACATTTACTTAGCAAGCTTAGAAAACACCCTGTCAGGCTGAGCTGGAAACGCAGCTTTTCCTTCAGATTAGAGACTTCAGTGGTCCTCAGCACAAACATGAAGAAACCCAAACCTGATGGCTTTCAGGGTAAAGTCTGTTCTGTTTTCCTCATTGCCTCATCACAGTCTGGTTATTCGCTGCAGCGTGTTAGGAGCTGCAGTGGTGTGGATGGATTGTCCTGTGAAGTCAGACACACTGATTTCCAGCATGAAACCTGTTTTAACTTTGCAATGATTAGTCTAATTCAACCATTTTAGGCAGAAATTGGTTCAACAGTCTGGAGAGAGTGGGGAAAAAACAATCAATGAAAGGGATTAAGGTGGACCACTTATCTGCCCTCCCGCTCTGAGAGGCGGGATATGTCCAGCTAATTCCTAAAGCCTGTTCTGGTGGGGATCCCACAGCTGCCCAGATCTCTTTTTAGTGAAGAGCTGGCCATGAAAGCCATGGGGCTGGCAGAGGTGACCCATGGGCCCCCACACCCATCACCTGGGCGCAAGGATGCTGCCAGTCAATACTCGTTAGCAGGCAGATTGTTATTGCCCTCTCCTTAGACCCCCGTTCTTGCCCAAACAAATCCAAATCTATTTAAATGGCTCTAAAGCCATTAGAGATAATCAATTTGTGTTAAAGATCTGCAATCCTCGGCAATCAATTTTCTTAACTGTCTGCAAAGTTTTCCTGGTTTGAGGAAGCTCCTTGGAGCCAGTGGGTGGTATATGGGGCAAAATAGTTTGGTGATGTTGGCTGTAACCCCCAGTCAGGGGTTCCTCACCCGCTGGGTGAGTTGTGGGGAACTGCCAGAGGATGGGTGAGGGCTGACAGCAACAATCACCGCATGGCCAAAAGGAAAGAGGGAAAAGAGGGGAAAGGAAGAGTGAAGGACGGAAGTCAGAGGAGAAGCTGTTGTTCTCTGTATGTTTGCAAGAGGAAAGAAACTGAGTTCTCCATCCAGCAGGTAAGGATAAGATGGGTGGGAAAAAATTCAAATTGATCACAAATTAAATATTCATAGGACATTACTCATTAAGATTCATCTTGGCAAGTGGGTGAAATGAGGCAAGGGAAGAAATTAGCTTGCTTGAGAGTGTCAAAGTGATTATGTGATTAAATTGCAATTTATAATTTCTCCTTCAAAAAATGTTACTCCTCGATTTGTGTTTCTGCCCCTCTCGGTTTTGCTTCAAGACTCCCATTGTGTGTGCACCAGGAAATGCGTAGGGCTCATCTTCAACAAAAGCCTGCAGATACCTGCATGTGTGGAGCCATTGGACCCATGTCCCTGATGCTCCTCCTCTGTCAGCTTTTCCTGGGGTTCTTCCCTGTGAGGGTGCTGAGGCGCTGGCACAGGGTGCCCAGAGAAGCTGTGGCTGCCCCATCCCTGGCAGTGTTCAAGGACACAGGGGCTTGGAGCAAGCTGCTCTACTGGAAGGTGTCCATGCATGGAGCTGGATGAGCTTTGAGGTCCCTTCCAACACAAACCATTCTGGGATTCTATTCTTTGAATTAAGTACCTTGACACTAAAGTCTGTGGTGAGTCTTATTCAGTCCTTCCCAGACTGTTGTAAAGTGTAGTCCATCCTCACACTGGATAAATGAGGAGGTTTGGTACTTGCTCCTGTGATCCCCCCGCTGCTGAGGATGCTGCAGCTCTTCCCCTTCCACACAAGCCAACCTCACTGCTCTAGCACCAGCCAGATGTGCTCACACAGGCAGCAAAAGCGGGGGCAAATTCGCTCTAGTGTTTAATTCTCATTTACAGAAGTCGGCCTCTCATTGTCATTGTTGTTGTGCCTCACCTCGAAAATGGAGCTATTTCGGTTTTGCTGCCCAAAAAAGATTTAGTGTCATATGTTGGCTGTTTGCAAAACCACAGTATTAATTCATGGCTTGGTTATGAGCAGCACGAGGCTTGCACAGGTTAATTAGTCGAGGCAGGCTTTTCTCCGAGTGACTAAGCAGGCATGGGGGGGTTACAGCTCTGTCACCCAGTTTATTTGTTCACTTCCTGGTTTATTGGGAAACATACAACAAATAAACTCAACCATGACAAGGCTTAAGTCTGCAGCAAATATCTAAGCCCTGCCAGGGCAGTAATCCATGGGATACTGGCTGTTATTAGCCCTGCAGGAGCTGGGCATCTCTCTGAAGTGGTGGAGAATTGCTTGGGGCAGATGAGAACTGCGCCCAGCTCAGGGTATGGGAGCAGGGGTATGGATGTGTGCGGCGTGGACTGCAGAGGCACCAGCAAAGCAACACTGCTGCTGCTTGTAGGGAGAGAAACCCTCAGCCCTGAGCTCCGCCCAGCATCACTGGAACCCGTTAATCTTTGCTAACAGCCCCCCTTCTCTGATCAAATGTTATCAGTTGATAGATGGACCGCTTTGCTCCAAGGAGATGAAAAAGGGTTAACTGTGGCTATTAAGGCAAGCATCCAGCTTGTGAGGGAATTGAACACTTCACTCCTGGTAGAGCAAACAACCGAGTGAGAGCTGCATCAGTGAGACAGAGAAGCTGCCGGGAGGAGGCAGTGGAAGGGAGTGAGAGGGGATTGGGGAGCTTGATCCCAGCAGGGCTCAGTAGCTGCTTCCTGAAAAGAAATGGAGCTGTTGAGGGGGATAAACACTGAGTACTTCCAATGAGATGTGAGGTTTCTGAAAGGCTGCAAATCTCCTGCACAGAGCCGGCTGTCATGAGAGAATTGTGCTGGTGGGACAGTGCCATCCTGGACTGAGGTGCACGAGCTGTCTCTGCAGCAAAGACTGGGCCAACACATGAGCATTTCAAAGCAGATGTAAGGCAAACTAAAGACCAGACCACAGGAAGAGCAGAAAACCCTGCTGTGGATGGGCTGTGTTCCACCTGCCTGATGCAGAGCCCACTTGTGGGGTGCAAACCCAGCTGTCAGTGGGGATGGGCTGCAGGAGCAGCTTGCTTGGCAAGGAGCGTTGCTACCCCTGGTTAATGGTATTGCTCTTGTAGTTGCCTTTAATTTAATCATTATCCTGAGTCCCAAGCGCATCCCCCATTTATTGCCAAGCCTTTGAACTGCCAAGCCACTGGCAGAGGAATGGGATTTTCTGATGGAGTTCGTGTCCTAACCCAAACACGTGCCGCTGACCTTTCACAGTCTGGGGTGAGTGCTGTGGGGTCATTTTGGAGACACTGTGTAACTTGTTTGCCTCTTAATACTCTTATGCCTGAAATGAAGGCACAGCATTTCTGGGCAGGTAATGGGAGAGGGAGTGGAGTTGCCTGAGGCATCACTGGATCTGAAAGCAGAATGCTCCTCGAGTCCTCAGCATGGAAAGCCAGCAGGAATATCTAATAAAGCGCAGGTTTGGGCTGATAAAGTCAGAGGTAGGACATTGGAAAGACACTGAGCTGAAAGAAAACTAAGCCTGATTAAACTGCTTTATATCAGTTTACTTGGTTGTTTCTGCTTCACTTGCAAGACATCATTATAATTACTTGGCATCAGCAAGCCATTACTCAGAGGTTCTGGGCCAGGGTAGCAGTAGACATGATTGTCTCATAAACCTAATGAGCCATATTGATTACTGGAGGATAAGGACTTGAGATACAAACAGCCCACGTTCTTTATTTGTCTAGTTGTTAGATATGTATTTGCGGCCTGGACTTGACAGTGAGTTACACAGGGTGTTGTGTGCTGTTGGGTTACTTCTCATGTAAAGCACAGTTAAACAAGCATTTGTATCCCTTTCCCTTGTAACCAAAGTCAATAATGGGTGGAAAGTGAATTCGGACTCAGCTTTGAATGCAGTCACCCCTGAGATGCTGTGGGGAGTACAACCCACTGTGATTGTGATCGCTGCACAGCACACCATGGCCATGTTATTTTCTCATTGGCACTTTAGAAGACCAGAGGGGTTTTTTTCCATTTTCCTTGCTCTGATGAACACATCAAACCCTCTGAACGTCCCAGTCCCTCAGCAATGAGGGCTTGATCAGGACCTTTTTCCCCCTCTTCATGTCTCAAACTTTTATGGCACTTATCAGCAGAGCTGTGGCAGTGATGCTACAAGCAGAGCACAGCAATCCCTGCAGAACCAGGACACATGCATTTGTCACTCTGCATCCAGCATGTTTCTGCCTCTCTGCTCTGAAGGAGCCATAGGGCGTCAGGGCATGGGTGTTACTGTTTCTTTAATAAGCTGGCTGAATGGAAACCAAGAGGCTTTCACTCTGCTAGGTCTGTGCAGGAGCAGGAAAATGGCTAAAGCATCAATCGCTGCTGAAATGGCATTCATTGGCCACATCACCTTCTTCCCCTTGAAACTCCCTTGTTTCTGGAGTAGTTGCTTGGCTCAGGGCAGGGAGTGGGCAGCTGGGCTCCTCCTCTGCACCACCCAGAGCAGGATGGTCCCTTCAGCCTGCGGGACCTGCACATCTCCCAGGTCACTTTACTAGTGTATGAGATGTGGCCTCTCTGATGCTGCGTTCATGTCGCCCTCAGTTTCCCACCCCTGCAGCTGCACAGCACTCACAGTCCCTAACAGTCCGGTTCCTTGCAGGTGAGAGGGTTTTTCTGTAAAGCTTTTGCCAACCATCTGCTTAAGAGATTATTTTTGTTGGTTTTCTTTTTTCCCTCCCTGAAATCAAGCGGAAAACCCTTGTGTAAGTCCTCTGTGCTTTCTGGCTGCCCATCTTGAGCTCTGAGGGACCCATGCTGTGACTTTGTCTAATGTGGTCCAGGAATGATGCTGATAAACAGCAAAGTGTGCAGGAGAAGAGCCCCAGTGGGGCTCCGTGGGCTCAGCTCCCTGCACCGCTGTGTTTCCAACTGGGAAACCACCATTCCTCTTACCACAGCTCTTTTTTAATTGTGAATGACTCCGAACTGCCTTACTCTGCACTTTATACCTTCAAATAAGCGACTTTTGATGTTGTGTTGATTAATTATTTGTGTAAAGGGAGTGTTCTGCTGCTCCAGATAGTAATGGCAGCACTTGAGGGAGTGTGGGGGTCTGTCTTCAGAGGACCCTGCAGTCTCTGTGGAGGTGGGAGCCACAGGGTTACAGCTGGGATGTTTCTGCATCCCAGGGTTTGGTGATGCCAAGAGGAGCAGCATCACTTTGGGTGCTTGGAGGACATCGACCAGCTGCAAAGCACGAAGCTCAGCCTGGCCAGCAGCGCAGGGCTGGTCCTCACCTGGTCCCCGTGGATGTGCTCAGAAATGCCAGTTGCACAAAGCAGCTGAAATGAGGCAGTAGGAAATTAAATATGCTTATTAGAGCTAAAAATAGCAGCTGTGTTCTTTGGTGATGCATGGAAAAAAAGCCCCTTGTACCAGAAAAATACCTTGGGCTTCTGCCAGGCAACAGATGCAAGGAACCTTCTGTAGCCCCGCTGGGGGAGCTGGTGGCACTGCCTCCAAACCTTGGAGCTCCTATTTTTAGCAGTGGATCAATATAGGCTTTTCTGCTGCGAAGAGAAAGGCAGATTGGACAGAGCGAGGCAGGTGTGAAGAGCCCTGCATTAAATATTCATCCCTGTTAGACAAAGAGCCGTTTCATCTCCATCATTTGGGTGAGGAGGATGGAAAATCCACATGGGCTCTGGAGGACAAGCTCGGTACCCCGGAGGCACCTTGTGGATCTGGCACTGCTGCCTTTGAGGGGCTCCCCCTCCAATGAGCAGTGAGCTGAATGCTTTGTGGAGCAGTGCTGATGATGGGTCCATTGGGTGACAGACATGGGGGGAGATGGCGTATTCTGCAGCAGGGTGTTGAGTATGAAGCTGCTGTCTGAGGAGCTCAATTCAAAGCATTTTGCAAGCTGATATTAATTAACCTTGGCAATGCTCTTGTGCTGTTGGTCAATACCAATAACCTTGTACTTGATGTGGGGAAACTGAGGCAGAGAGGATGATGCTTCTCTTCTGTACCCTCCAAAGAGTAACAGAGTCAACGTTATCTTAGTTACCAATCCAGTCCCTTAATATGCCTTGCTCCTAAAGACTTGTGTCGTTCAGACAAGCTACAAAGCTGCTCTTTTCCCAGTAGCTGCTTTCCTTCAGATGCAGCTTTGAAACCCATTTCTACCCGTGTGAAAGGGATCTGAAATGTTGGCAGAGACAAACAGCTCCATTTCCCTGGGCAGAAGGTGCAATGCTGCACCCCTGTGGGAGCTGGCAGCTTCAGACATCAAACCTGGGAGCTCTGGGTGGATGGACACGAGATTTCTGTGATCTACAGCATCCCACTCTATGTGTGGTCCAAGCATCAAAAGGGGGAGAAAAGAGGCTCCTGGGTAGGCATTGTATGAGACTTGTTCTCAAACCTCTGGAAGTGCTAGGAATGCAATTCCCAGGACAAGGAATGAAGGCAGCTGAGATTTCTCCAGCTTGCTGGCATCCTAAAGTTGTATTTCGTAGATAACAAGCAGTCAGCATTGTCACTTCTTGCAGGCAGGTTAATCCTCTAAAGCCGAAATGCATTTCATTTGGACGTAGATACATTTGATCATATGGGGTGGGAAGGGTGAAGAGGAGCCCATACAAATAGGAAATTATGCAAATACCTTATACGTTAGACCGATAAAACTTGTGGTTGCTATTTCAACTCACGTTGCTTGAATACAAATTTGTGTGCAAGCCTGACGTGCATGATAATATGGGGCCAGTTCCCTTGGTCCTCTCTGTGCTGTAGGACCCAGGCATTGCCCCCTGCACAAGCCTTTGGCTTCTAGCAGCAGCTGCTGTGGTTTATGGAGTGGCCTCCACACCCTCAGCATCCTTTCTTCTTGCTGAGCAACTTATCATTTCTGAGACCACAGAGCCCAGCCTGGAAAATAACTTCTTTTCATCCACCAAAATAGAAACTGAAGCCATCGACAGCGGCAGCTTCCCATTTGGGTTTCTTCTTGTCCCATCAAAGCCCTGGGCTGACAGGAGCACAGGGTACCTGCAAGTTCCATCCATGGGGGTACCAACCGTGCTCGGGGCAGCAGGGAACTCACAGCAGCTCTCGAGCACCAACCAGGGTATGGAAAACACAGTGTTCAGCCAGTTCTTACCTAGGCTTAGTTCGTGCCAGCAAAGGGCTCTGGATCCAATGTGGAGTCGCAGGGACTGGCAGGAGGGCAGTGGGGCACAGCAACCCTGCGGTAGGATGCAGTGCTTGCAGCTCTCTGGTCACATTAGGGCAGTGTGTGGCTTATCTGCTCTATGAAAAGTTAACAAACAAGGATCATCACCTCCAAAAATAATCACCATTAGAGATATGAAGGGTCTGGACTGGACAGCATCGCTGCTTTCCTCTGTGCTGATTGGAGCAACAATCCCCATTAATCGCTGTTAGTTCAGTTCCCTCCAACATTCAGGGAATCATGGAATGGTTTCTGTTGGAAAGGACCTTAAAGCTCCTCCAGCTCCAGCCCCTGCCATGGGTAGGGACACCTTCCACTGGAGCAGCTTGCTCCAAGCCCCTGTGTCCAACCTGGCCTTGAACACTGCCAGGGATGGGGCAGCCACATCTTCCCTGGGCACCCTGTGCCAGCGCTTTACCAAGCTCACAGTGATACAATATTATACCTATTACAACAATATTATACCTATTACAACAATATTATACCTATTACAACATCCTTTTGGACATTCTCCTTGGATATTAACCTGCTCTCTGCCTGAGGGGAACAGTTTGTATGCTGGTTCGGAGGGACATTGGCTCAACAGCAGCCCTTAGATCTACTTGAGTTGGCTTTACGGCAGCGCGTCCTCTGAGCTCCCTTTTGCAGTGGTGGTTTTCCAGGAAGATCTCTCTCGCACTGCTGCAGCCTTGCTGCCAGTGTAATTCTGCATGCACACCAGCAAGCCAGGGGACTTCCAGCCCTGAATTGGCAAAGGCTCTGAATGCTGGCAGGCTGGTCTGGCATTAATAGGAGAGGACACATGAGTGTCCCCTCCTTATACTGAATGAGTCATTTTTCTCAATAAACCATTCTATGTGCTAGAGAAAGGGCTTCTTGGGTAATAAAAGCTCAGCTGTATTTTCTCAGCAGATGTCATGAAATGAGAACTTGACTGAGTTCTGGAGCAGCATCCAAGATGCAATCCATCACCTGTGGAGAGGCTCGAGCTCCCTGTTGCACAGTAGTGTCTGATGCTGTAGTTGTCTCCCCATGAACCAGTGACTTCCTGACCCATGTAAGAGGCCTCGAGCCTGACTCCCCTCGTGCTGATTTAATGCTGTGTGACTTTGCTGAAGTCTGGGGAATTTATGCTTTCTGGGAAAAGAATACGCATTTAATGAGAGAGTTTTAAACCTTACAGCTACCTGCTTGAACCAGTCACCCCATGTCTTCCCCAGGTGTTTCTCACACATACTTGTAATGCATTAGCCTATTCCCTGTGGTGTTCCTATTTAAACAAAGACCTGCCCTTGTGTTCCATCTCTTGTGCTGACATCTCACAGAAGCCATGCTGCTGCACCTCTGCTCCTCCTTCTGCAGAAGGAAAGTCATTTTCACCAGTCGCCATATAAAGGTTTTGAGACTTAAATCTGAAGAGCAAGAAATATTCTTGAAGGTCTGGATCTGCTGCTTCTTCTGGCCCTGCCTTCATGATACTAAATGTGTTAGGGAGGAAACATCCAGCTCCAACCCCTGCCACGGGCAGGGACACCTTCCACTGGAGCAGCTCCAAGCCCCTGCGTCCAACCCGGCCTTGAACACTGCCAGGGATGGGGCAGCCACAGCTTCTCTGGGCACCCTGTGCCAGCGCCTCAGCA